>JAYJMB010014322.1:0-46065 GCA_036873735.1 Pouteria campechiana
CCCCCCCCCCCCCCCCCCCTATTACATGGTTCTACACTTCCCCAACCATAAGCTAACTTCATCTTCCTTCCTTCCTTCCTTCTTATTCTTCCAAATCTCATTGGTCAATAATGCCCCACTAGTTCTGAAATAGAGATCTTAATCAAGTTTTTGGCATCTTCAATTGCTGTGACCTTTGGCATCCAATTCTCTGGAAGAGACCTTAATAACTTCTTTACCTGCTTAGAACACATAATATCTTGGCCTAAACTTTTTAAGCTGTTAGTGAGTTCTTAAAATCTAGAAAATGTTTTGAAATAGACTCACCTTCATACATGCAAACCATTTCATATTCATTGATAAGGAAATTAATTTTAGTTTCCTTTACTTGGCTTGTCCCATCATAAATTTCTTGCAAATGGTTTGAAATTCCTTTAGTAGTTTCACATGAGAATATCTTTTCAAATTCAAAAAGAGAGAGACATTGTAGAGCATTCTTAGTTTTGTCATTTAATTTAACTACTCTAATGTCCTTGGCAATTCATTTACTCTCCCCTGTGTGGAGAGTATCATTCCATCCTCTATGATCTTTCACAACTTATAATTATTAACAATCAAAAAGTTTTTCATTCTCTTATTCCAATAGTTATAATGTTCCCCATTAAAATATGGAGGTCTAATGGTTCATTGACTCTCCATGATTGCACCAAAATTGTTTGGCATATGGGATTACACTAAGGTAGAGATCTTAAGATAGTTAAATCTCAATTTTAATGCCTTGCTCTAATACCAATTACTGAGTCTGAGTTTTAATGCTAATTGTTGGTCCTAAAACAAGGGGTATGGCAAAGCACAAAATAAAGCAAGATTGGAAGATTAAATGAATGTGCAAGTGTAAAAATTAAATAGTAAAAGCACACATAACAATAAACATACAAGAATTATAAGGATTTGTGCCACCTTGGCAACTATTTGACTCTCCAAGGTATTCCAAACCTTGGGTTCCACTTACCATATGTGGAATCACATTTTTCTTAGTTTTCTAAATTCACCAAGAACTTATATACCATGCCTAGTTTTCTCATGAGCTTACTAGGTACTTTATACCACCTAGTTTTACCGAGCTTACTAGGAACTCTTTAGACAAGTCTCTTGCAAGGATTCCCTTCCTTCTACCAGAAAATCGAATTATCTTAAAACAAGAAATGTACAATGTAGCATCCCTTACTAAGCAGAAACGTAAACAGATTAATCTCAGATATAAAAAATAAACAATAAATTTCCGATGCCTTAAGCTCCTTTTGAGATGGATTTGATGTAGCTTTAAACTCATTGAACCTTGGAGCCCTTTGGAGTGAATGCATTAAAAGAATTGATTAGGTTTCTTATGATTGATTTGTTTGTAGCACTTAAAACTCTCAAGAAGCATTTTCTTCTTCAAGATCTTATATTTATATGGGGTTTTTGAACATTTGGAAGAGGTTTGTTGAAATCTAGTTATCGAAATGTCAAATCAATCTCCCACCGGTATGGCTACAGACCTTTGTAGATGTAACATCTCCTATGTTGAAAAATTTTGTGGATCTAAGCCTCAAAGAACTCAATTGGTTTTCTCTATCCACGGCTTTGGAGAATATGGTCATTACAGAAATCTTTACCAACCTTTGTAGAGACTCATCAGACCTTTATGGACACGGCTTTGGAGAATATGGTCATTACAGAAATCTTTACCAACCTTTGTAGAGACTCATCAGACCTTTATGGACACCATGACTCAGAGCAACCAGCAAACAATGAGTGCCACAAAACTCTGTAGTAGTAAGCTTTCCTCTATAGCTCACCTCATTTGGTCTGAAACTTGAGAAATCTCTATAGCCCTACTAGTCTCTTCTATAGGTCTCCTCTATCACTCAAAATCTTAACATAACTTAATTAATTTAAATTCAAGTCATTTATAAATTTTGTTATCATTAAAACTATACACCTAAACTCAACACTAAGAACCCTCATACATTTTCACTTTTATTGTGCTAGATGTTTGTGCTGTATGCATCTCTCTGGACATTGCTAAGCAAGTCCATAGTTTAAAGTAGAAGAGTTTGGGAAGCCTCGTGCTGAAAAAAATATCTTATGAATAATTCGACTTTGACAGTTTTGTTGCTACACGACCCTTTGTTAAATAAATGTTCTAGGTCAAGCTTTTATTAGTTTTGTACCCACACAACCCTTTAGATATTTTTTTAAATAAGTTTTCAAGGTCAAGCTTTTATTCGTGGTCTAATCATTAAGTTAAGAGGACAATCGAAATTGCCAGCTAGTTACCTTTAAGATAAACATCGATAGCAAATGATTTAATTTGTGTGCCATATATGGCCCGATTTAACGCATACAAATTTATTTCACCTTATTTTGGACCGTTGCGGAGCTAACTTGCCACATGTTGGCATTAGAAAACTGGTCCAACAATTAGATTCATTTAGAATGGGCATTAAGTCTTTCTAATATGCAGTGCAAGCGTAATCGGGAGGCCGTTGTGTCTTCTACCATGCAATGCAGGTGCAGAAACAGCCACCACCCAGTGGTTCAAAGCTTGTGTGCTCTAATCCTCTAACCTATATCTCATTCGGTCTCCACTGAATATGTTTCCGGAGACCCTAAAATAGGAAATCTTTCCCCCGGATTCATGTTATAATAAAGGTTAACTTGATTTTAAACGTTTAATATTTTGAAATTTAATTAATATTAATCAGATATAAAATTTGACCCTCCCAACAGAGGTCTTGACTTCGCCACTACTTTTGAAGGTTTGAAATGGAAGTGAAAGGGACGTGTCTTAATAGGTGTAAAATGGAAGAGACAGTTATGTCTTAAAGTAAAGTTCTAAATAAGACGACCTTTATATTGTTGTCCGTCTTCCTTTGTTTCTTTTGAATTTTCAAAATTTATAAGTAATAAATACTCACCATAAATATCTCATGCCATGTTTACATCAATCAATTAGAAAAATTAATTTCTTACCCAAATTGCTTCTACTTGAATCCATTCAGACAATGACTGACGGTATCCATAGCTTTGACAGATTCTTCAGTAGAGGAAAAAAAAAAAAAACACAAAGATAGCAAAATGGACAATCTCATAATGATAAGTTGATAACAACAATTTTTGGTGCCAAGGTCCCCTTCATGAGTCATGAAGTATTTGAGAGAAGAGAAATGCCCCAGGAAATTAGAGTCGTCTTCAACGCCACACATGCGAGTGTAGCATACCTCGTGAGATCGGTGCTGCCTTCGGAGGAGCCCAGCCACGCACAAATCCAACATAACTTAACTCGGCAACCTGAGTCAACTCAACTCAGCTGAAATTTCAAAAAGAACAGAAGAATTCAAGATTGTCAAGTCTTAAAAAACTCGATGATAACATGGCAGAACTCGACCAGACACAATTCATTTGTGGCAACAACGCAAAACTCAAGCTATCGCTAGTTGTCGAGTCGATTTAGCTTGACTTGTTTGCATAGCTTTTATAAATACAAAGAAAGAAAGAAAAATTCTCTGGTGGAAGAACAAGCAAAAAAAGACATCTCTCACCATCTAAAAGGAAGAAGAATAAGAAGAAATTCAATTTTCATGTTGGTTTCAAGTCCTGAAACATGGATGCCCATCTGATCTCCTCAACGCCGCCCATCGACCAAGAGGGATCGTTGTAAACCTCCTCTTCTTGCCTAAGATCACCAGCCAGCGGGCTTGCCCCTGCCGACGCTATCGGCCCGCCACCAACGCCCGCCCTCCCATCAGTGATCATGAGCCTAGCTTGCTTCACCATCATCATCCTCTTATTCCTCTTCAGCAGCGCTCCTCTCCATCGCTTCCCGTATGCCTTGGTAGGCACTACAATGATGGCGGAGTCGTTGCGGTGCATCCATGCATGGATGCACTTGGCCAGGCACCTCTTCGTCTTCTTGATCATCGCTATGAGCCTCGAGACGCCCCGCGGCGCACGCCTGCTTTCTTTCTCGGCGAGCTTGATGATCTCCAGCCGGTGCTTGGCGATGGAAACGCCAATGCTCTGGAGGAATTCATGGTCGAAGTATGCAATGTCTTCTTCCTCCAACTCGTTGTGGGCGAAGGCGAGGCCGTACTCGTACACCAGCGACGGTTCGAGGCCAGTCTTGGAAAGCCAGGAGAACCAGTCCATTGCCATGTTGAATGTAGAAGGATGGGTGGGGATGGTGGGCGTTGTACAATGCATTTAAAAGGGAGGGATGAGAAGGGAGTAAAGGAGGAATGGTGTGAGTGTTGGTGGGCCAACGTAGACGTGTTGCTTTCTCCTTTCTCAATTATAAAATGGAGGGTCTTCAAGCGTGCCAAACCGAAATGGACGGGTGTCACGAGTTGCTTTCAAGAGGGATTAGTGGCGGTAAAATTCTGGAAAGTTTCTCCCCAACGACTCAAGATTGCTTTCAATGTTTGTACTTTGTAGTAAATTTGAGCCAGCACAAGTAAAAAATAGCATAATGGCTGAAATCCAAGCCGTTGATTTGAGAGTTACCAATATTTAGATTGGTTGGCATGAATATTATGCTTACTTTGCTGATTGGATGTAGCTCCGCTTGCAAAAAAGAAAAAAAAAAAAAAAGATATCACATAGAGAGACCCACGTCACAACGGGTCAGGACGACAGTGATTTCAAATGGGTTGGGTCTAATTTGGCCAAATGAGAAAAAAAAAATGAAATTACAGAAAAATAGGGAGCTGGAAATTGTCTAGACCAAATCGTTCGTAAGATCATAAGAAATTCCTCAACATAACACCATTTCTAGGGTGATCCTAGCCGTAGACTCAGAAAGATAATGGTGAAAAGATGAGACTGATCTGATCTTAAAGTGTGCTGCATCTGAATTTTTAACAGAAAAGATAGTGTAATATTCAGATAGTGTAATATTAAAGAATAGTTAACTTCCATTGTCTGCATTCAACGCGCAAGCGTCTTATCTGACATGATAACATGTAGGCACAAAGCATCCTCAAATCTTTCTTCGCGCGATTGTCGACCATGTCTTTCAAGAGAGTTTGTACCGTTTTCCCACCATGAAATCGTCATGTGAAAGTAAGGATTCGCTGGGAAATTTGCGCGGCAATCACGGCATGGGAAACGAATTGGTGCACGTGGGCCACAATGCCTCACCAGAATCCCCGTGAGGGTGCATGTCCTAGCCATACATACCTGCCTCATGATCTTAGACTTGTAAGCGATCCCCAGTTATGCGAACATTTTGTCCGTATGGAACGCGCCCTAGATGTGCAGATTCTCCAGCTTATCTGAGAATTTTCATCTTAAAGAAATTCGATTACTGGATAAAGTACCTCCGAAAAACATCTTGACTACCGATGTTATCCAATCACTGCAATTTTTACGCCTAAACTCGGGCGATTGTTAAGGCACTGTATCGACGGTCTTTATTATCAGATGGCCTTACGGTCTTTATTATCAGATGGCCTTTTACCCACATTAGCCGCAATGATGGAAGTGCAGGAAGCTTGTGTACTCATGCGAGAGCATGGTGTGCCTAATTTTTCATCTTGCCGCGTGTAGTTAGAAGTGGGCGTGGAATGGGGTATAGAATTTCCAACCCGCAATCCTTGCGGGGCAGACTTTAGACTTGGTGTGTTGTTAGGTTCTACAAAAGAAAAGCCACCGCTTTCGCTTTTTCCAAACGACCGACTCCTGGTCAGTCACGAGAGCAGCTCCGTTTTGGCGTGACAGCCGGCACTATTTTGAAGAATATGAAAAAAGAAAAAAAAAAAAAAAAAAGCGAACGCATGCATGCCTTTAGCACGTGGACCCCATCCCTCCCTAATGTTCCAGCTATGGGTCCCACTCGTAATGAGTTTAACCATCCATTCTAAGTTATACAAGGTCGTCGTTGTCGTCGGCATCGTCATCATTACTGGATCATGTGTAATATGGTAAAAAAGATTAGATGAAACGTGACTACTCCCAAGGAAATGGTTAATTTAACAGCATTCATTTGGCTTACCTAAACAATAACTGTCCCACCCGCTAGCATCATTGAATCGACTTTAATTGGCGTCATTGATTAGCTCAGATCCAATGTACGTGAGATGGAGGAGCCCACAAGCAGCCCGAGAAACAGGACACTGATTTGTAATCAATAATCATAACTAATTAATGAGTGCAATTACCCATTTTAATTTGACTGCAGTGGAATCGCCTGGCGTCTGATCAGTTGAATGCAAATAGATAGGTGAACTGTGATAATAATGGAATGGATCGTTAGTACTGAGAATAGGATGGTCCATCTCATGTGATACCAAGAGACAAGCATAATGGGCCATGATAGTGACCAGCCGAGGGGGGAATATTGCATGTTGCGAGCTCACATGTGGGCGGCGCGTCCTCTTTATTACCTCCTGCCTGCATTATCACAACAAGACACAAAGTTTAAAATTAGTCTGACATTAAGGTTTTTAATTTTTTTAATTTTTAATTTTATTTTTTTGTCATTGAAAATTAGTGGTGCTTACATAGTTAAATCCACCTCATAGCCAATAATGATCAATGTAAGTGCGCAGCGTGCCGTAGAGGTTGCCTGACCAGTTTGAAAATAGATTTGGGTGATTTCTTGTGATTGGCGTAGAACCCTAGTTGTGATAGCACCGTCCTTGGAGCCCATATCGTTTTTGAAACCTTCGGCAGCCCCAGCTAACCGGTCATTGTTGTGGACGAGGAAGTAATTCTAGCCTAAGTTGCTTGATGAAACACGCAGGGACAAAGGAGAAATCATGAAATTACGATGGCCTGCGCAATCACACGCCTGTCTGAAACCATAGGATTCCTCACCGAATGTCAATGAAGCCCGCGCCGCAGAAACAGAATCAGCAGCTAATATCCCTGTATTTTTTTAGCTTTCCCTGTTATAATATTTTCACCAACAAATGTATAATATACGGTGGTTAATTTTCAGTCCTTAAGATAATCTCTCCAATCAGCATCATCAGTATATCCAATAATTTCAACATACCCACAAATATGGTATACCCATTTGTATTAATCCATAATTCTCTTCCACGACAAGATTTAAAATAGCAAAGAATTCAATCAACAATCTTCATCTGCTCGACTATAGGAGAATGAATAAATTGGTTAATGAAAATTGATGACATATGCTATATTTGGTCTGGTGATTGTCAAATATACTAAATGCCCTATAAGCTTTTGAAATCTCCTTGAATATTTCAAAAGTTTGCTAATTTTAACACATTTAGTAGTATAATCCATTGGGGTATTGACTGAGTTTACTCCCAATTTTCCACTTTCTTTCAAAAGGTTCAAAGTGTATTTTCTTTAACACAAAACAATCATTTACTAAAGTACATTTTTATTGAAAATTATCATATAGATAATTAAAGATAATCAACATACCTTATTATGTGGAAATGTAAGATTCTAGGGGTTAATTGATTCACTTTACAAGTTTTTATCTCACTTTATGAGTCGACTACCAGAGTCTATCACTATTTACACATTTCAAATACTTAAAGACTAAAACTGATCCATTCTCTAAGAATAACCATAGAAAATATGTAGAGAGGAAACCTTTTTGCATATACAAATCCTACTAGAAATGAGACTTATTTGTCTATTCACTTATGCAACAACATATCCAAGACTTGAATTTCTATTACAATGTTGACACAAGGTCCATAAATAACATCTCTCACTTTTTACACATTATACAGTGGATCTCTCAAATCTTGTATGGTTTTTCACTTAATATAGGTAAATAGAACAGTCAACCTAACAAGGAAAGGTACCAATGAAGAGTATCATATTAATTCACAATTTAACTAATATAACACTACAACTCTGTATCTCATTCATACCTCAAACCATTTTTACCTAACATTCTACAACATCTCTAATATCTCTTGTAATTAACATAAAATGTGTTGTTGTCTAAATATATTTACACTCATGATTACATCAAAAGCATATTCGATATAATATCTTTACAATGAATTACAAACTCTCAGTGTGATACTAAATGACTTAACTACTTTCCTAGACAACTCATACACCACTTTGTTTCTCTAGAGCTTACTAGGAATTCATAAAATGTTGGTTTTTCTCTGAGCTCACCAATAATCAAACAACTCCTTGAGGGAATGATACTCTACTTATTATATCTATATTACTTATGACCATGTATATTTGTATGAGACCCAACAAGTTTTTGGTGTCGTTACCAGGGAGTTAGTTAAATTACACATTAATATCAATACTAATTGAGGTTGGTATTACTTTGGTTTTTTTGTGTTTAGTTTCTAATTATGTATTTAGTTTGATCCTTGAGTTTACCAATGACATCTAATAGTTATCAATGGCCTATTGAGAGGCTACCAATGCGAAGACCTATCGGAGTGCATGAAGTGGACGCTCTCACTGTAATTATTGCACAGTTTAAAGCACTAAATCGAAAGATAGACAAAATGAATGCTTCGGCCAGGAAAATTCAGATAGTAACATGTGAATTATGTGGTGGAAGACATGCTAGCATGGAATGTCAAATAAGTAACACTTTTGGATAGCCTACTAAAAATGCTAACTTTATTAAAAATTTCAACAGGTAGCAAAATAACCCCTACAGCAACACTTACAATCCGGGGTGGCGCAATCATCCTGACTTTTCATAAATGTGATGAGAGCACCTCTAGGATTTAAGAAACCAAAAGAGATAAAGTCCAATATGGAAGATATAGTCACCAAACTTGTTAGCAACACTCAAAATTTCACGAACGACACTCAAGACTTCATGAATAGCACAAACATGAGGTTGCAAAATCAAGAAGCATCAATTAAAATCAAGAAGTGTCAATCACAAATTTGGAGCTGTAGGTAGGATAGTTGGTAAATCTATTATCAAGAAGACAACAAGGTTCTTTACCCAACAACACAGAGAAAAATCTAATTGAGAAGGTGAAGGTTGTAACTTCGGGAAGTGGTAAGCAAGTAGGAGAAGAAGATGTTGAACAAGAGGCTCCTAGAGATAAATAAGAGGAAGCTACTAAACAACCACAAGAGGCAGGCAAGTGCAGAATTTTTCCAAATAATCCCAAGCCATATGTGCCTCCAATTCCATTTCCTCAAAGACTCCAGCAACACAAAATGGATAAGTAATTTTTCAAATTTCTTGATGTATTTATAAAATTGCATATTAACATTCCTTTTGTAGATGCCTTAGCATAGATGGCTAGCTATGCAAAATTCTTGAAGGAGATATTAGTAAACAAAAGGAAGCTAGAGGATTACAAAAATGCGAAGTTAACTGAAGAGTGTGGTTCCATCATCTAGAGAAAGTTGCCACAGAAGGTTTAAAGATATGGGAAGTTTTACAATTTCATGTGCTATTGAGAATTTTGTGTTTGAAAAGACATTATGTGATATAGGTGTACTTGAAAAATTCCATTCCACCAGTTGATACTAAGATTTGAAGATTTGAAGAGCTCAAGCATCGAAAAGCCAAAATCCACCTCAGAGATTTTGAGTAAAGAAGGAGAAAGTCAAGCTAAAGACTATAAATTAGAACTACTTCTCATTCCTTCTCTCTTAGGATTTTTAATGTCTTTTAATTTTGTTTTGTTTTCTCTTTTTACTTAGGTTCTTTTTGGTTTTCTTGATTGCACATAATCCCTTCATGAGGCCATCAAAATTTTCTTTCCACCATCAAAGGCAACATCCGTCCACTATCAGAAGAAAATACATCCCCACAAGGAAGTTTATTTTCCCCTTATGTGTTTTTTCTTAATATTGAGGATAATATTTAATTTAAATTTGGGGGTATTTAGGAATTTTCATTTAGTTTTGAGCAAAAAATTTTCAAATATAGGTATAATTTTCTCAATGAGCTTCACTTTTTATGTCTTAGCTAAGAAAATCTGAGAATAATTATGCTAAAATATTGAAACTAAATAGTATACTGATCATTAGTAACATATGCTTAATTTTTTATTGCTGTTACACATGATTTAGAAGAAAGGATAGATGTTACCTTGTGACTTAATGATTCTTGTGATAAGTCCTTTTTCATGATTGATGAAATTGTTTTGAGTATATTTTGTCATGGTCATGCAAATTGTATGTGGAGTAGTTAATAATGTTGCGAATTCAGTAACATATTTTGATTAACATTAACACGCTAGAACTTGTTAGATTATCCCTAAAAAAGAAATCCTAGATAACATGTTTACATGAAAATGATTTAGGCATTGTTTGATTAGTTTGAGCCTTTCAAGCTAACCTAGAACATCATGTCACTAGTGTTCCCATTGAGCCCTAATGAAAGAATGACAAATACAAAGCATGTGAAAGACCACCATTCAACCTTTCTTTCTTTAAGTTTATCATCCAAACCCTTTGAGCCTGAAAAATCATGATTGACCTCTAAAGAGACATAATCTATACACATGGTTATTAGACAGGTATAAGAGAGCAAAGAAAGATAAGTTTATTAAAAAGAAAAAGGGATAAAAAGAAAAAAATAGTAAGGATTCATCCTTCAATTCGGGGAATTGCATCCCAATGAACTTAAAAGAAAAAAATGTTTGAGAGTGTGACAGTAATATAGCCTATAAAAATAGAAAGAACCCCAAATAAAAAGTTAAGAGAGTGAACATTCATGTGCAACTCATTTATGATATCTTACTTAGTGAATCCTTATTCCTTTTCTTTGTCAGCTAAACCCAAGGCCCCATTACAAGCTTAACTAAGACTTATTGATCCAAGTGAACAGAATTTTTTACATTATTAGCGAGGGTTATGAAAAACAAGCTTATGGATGTTTTATGGAGATCATTAGAATCACTAGGTTTGTATATTATTGATTGAAAAGCATGCATGTAGCATAAGATTGACAAAACACACACACATACACACACACACACGCACATTCTCAGTTCATGAGGGGATTGATGAAGTATGAGTTTCATAAGATTACTTGGCAAGCATCTTGAAGGATTTCTAAGTTATGTGTATATGGGTAATTTGTCTGGCATGTTTTTGATTGATTGAGAGAGACTATCTTAAATGTTTCATGATTTTGGTTACTATTTTGCTCGAGGATGATCAAAAGCTAAGTTTGGGGGTATTTGATTACCAAACTAATTACCAAACTTATATTAGATTTGTATTATTTGGTCAATTGATTTTTAGAAGATGCTGTAAAAACTAAATCTAAATAAAATAATTAAACTATCTAGGCAACATGTCTCAAGGCAAGTGAGGAAAAATCAATGGAAAGGATATCTAGAGAGTCAATTTCACGTAGCAAATCCACTTATATTGATGCATTGCATTGATTGGATTATCACTCTCTTCATTTAAATCAGATGCACTAGATTATCTACCACCCTTTCTCAAGTGCTTTTGTAGGTGTGCTTATTGAAGTTACCTACTATGTCTCTATGTAAATCCACTTCAATAAATTCATTAAGCCTAGGCATCCAAATGTGATTTATGCGCTCACAAGGTCATAGCTTACACGGTTTGCACATATACAATGGCTATCTCTAGTCATCATTACATCATATGTTCCTCCATTCAAGGGTCTATTCTTAATTTATCTCTCTCAAGCATGAATTAAGAATCTCAAATCGTACACATGGTAGCCAATCACGTGCATGCATTAAGCTTATAAAGGAAGCAACAATGAGAAGAAGATAATCTAAATAAAAAATCAAACATCAATGCAAGCTTCATTGCTAAGATCCATCTCACCCTAGATAAAAGAAATTTAGAAAATCATGGATTTGTTTTCCAACATAAGAAAAATATATAGTACCTTAATGCCCATTAAACATTAAAATCCAATTGAAAAATAAGAATTAAAGAGAGAAACTTATGCTAGATGAATATTCCTTGATTGTCTCTTTAATGGAGCTTCTTTCCCTTGAAATTCCACCTTCAATTCATTCTCAAAATATCTACTCGGACGTGTAAAAGTTATTGCCTAATTCCCCCCTCCTTTTTATAGCTCAAATTCACATTAAATAACCCATTTTAGGGTTATATTTCACCTTCATATGTATTAGAAAATCTAATTTGCACAAAGATCCAAAACTTCTAAATATAATACATGTTTCATACGCCCAACTATTCACCAAGAATAATTTTTAATATTTTTGCCTAATTTTCTCATACAATGTAAAAATAATGTAAATTTTGATGCGATGGAAACATAATTCAAAGGGCTACAACTTTTATATTGAAAACTTTTTCTAAATCATTCTCTATCTATGCCAAAAAATGCTTTGAATTCCTGCTAGAATATTACAATTTTTTTGTACATGAAACATCCAAAAATAGAAATCCTTCTTCAATTGAATTATTGCACACACTTCCCACAATCTTATTTTCTCACAATTCACATTGAAACTTCTGCCTAATCTGATTGAAATTATATTTGAATTGCAATCAAACTAATGACTTCATCTCCAAGCAATTGATCTCAACCATACATCCAAAGGTTTGTCCACTAGCTATCCACTTTGTAATTAGTTGTATAATCCCACTTTATCATCTTGATTAATTCTTAATTAAGGGATAAGATGAATTCTGTCATAATGGTGTGTGTCTCCAAGAATATTTTTGCTCCAAAATAGCATATTTTTGCCTCAATTCCATCAAATTGACCTATAGCACAAATAAATTCATTAAGTGCAATATTTAATCACATGTGGATATACATCAATGAAATCATATCAATTAAGGATTTAAAACATGTGAATTTAGGTATTAAAATATGATAAATTATGAGCTCATCAACCAACAACTCTTACACCTTCTAGTTTTCCAAGCTTATCAACTACTCAAACTAACAAACATAAAGTGTAATAACTAGGCAAAGATGTACACACTTTTCAAGCTCAACTATAAGAAATAAAACACTAAACACATTATAGACACATACTTGGGTACCAAAGAGGTGAAAAGAATGTTTCTATTATGTGATTGCAGGTAAGCTTTAAAGCTACCACAAGGAATACTTGGTTTATGGATAGTGGATGTTTAAGGAATATGACCAGGAACAAAGATCTCTTCAAGGATTTGAAGCCAACAAATGGAGGCACAATTGCATTTGGCAACAGCGATATACAATGCATGCATCAAAGTAGTTTTATATGTTGATGGTCTCAAGTAAAACTTGTTAAGCATTAACCAATTTTGTGATAGAGGTCATAAAATTCTGTTTGAATCATTTATATGCAATGTATTTGATGCCAATGATGATCTATTGTTTAGTGAAAAAAGGCACAGGAATATTTATTTTATTCATCTAGATGAAGGAAAAAAGCTTAATTGAGTCAATGATGACCCATGGCTCTCACACAAAAGAATGGGACATATTAATATGTCAAACATTAAGTCCCTGTGGAAGAAAATCCTAGTAAATGGTCTACTAAAGCTTCAATATGATAAGGATCAAATTTTTAAAGCTTGTCAAATGTCAAAATAGACCAAAATATCCTTTTCACCCAAGAATGAAATGTCCACATCTAGACTACTAGAGTTATTGCACATGGATTTGTTTGAGCCATCCAACATCTTGAGTCTTAGAGGCAAAAGATATATGTATGTCATTGTAGATGATTACTCTAGGTTCATAGATGACTACTCTAGGTTCACATGGGTAACCCTACTGGCAAGCAAAGATGAAGCATTATCTATATTTTACATCTTTTTAAAGCTTGTCCAAAATGAGAAACAAGTGTCAATTATTTTAATTAGAAGTAACCATGGAAGTGAATTTGAAAACAAAAAAATTGTTGAATTTTGTGAAGATAAAGGAATTCACCATAGCTTCTCAGCCTCTACAACTCCACAACAAAATGGAGTTGTGGAAAGAAAAAATAGGACATTATAAGAGATGGCAAAAACCATGTTAAATGAGGGTAAATTATCCAAAAGATTTTAGGGAGAAGTAGTTAGCACTTCTTCCCATGTGCTAAATAGAGTTACCATTAGAGAAATTTTAAAGAAAACTCCCTATGAGCTTTGAAAAAAGGAAGAAAAAATAATATATCTTATTTCCATTCCTTAGGTTGTATATACTATATGCTAGACAATGAGAAGAATAACATTGGGAAGTTTGATACAAAAGTGATGAAGGTGTCTTCCTTGGTTACTCCTCTAATAGCAAAGCATTTAGAGTTTTCAATAAGAAAACTCAAGTTGTTGAAGAATCAGTGCATGTAACATTTGATAAATTTGGATTAACCTCGAGGAAGGAGATTGATAGTGATTTAGATGAAACCACAAAGAAGATCAGGAAGCTACAATTGGAAAACCAAAGGGGACAAGGAACTTCAAAGCAAAAGGATGATCAAAATTCTTATAAAGAAAAGGAGGTGAGTGAAGGTAATGTTCCCTTCCAACATCCCACTGATTTGAAGTTTATGTATGCCCATCTTAGAGATAAAGTTATAGGTGATATATATGATGGTTTTAAATTAAGAATAACTATGCACAACATCTATGGGCACTATGCTTTTATTTCTAACATTAAGCCTTCTTGCATTGAATAAGCCCTCAATGATGAAAACTAGATTACTGCCATGCAAGAGGAGCTCAATCAATTTGAAAGGAACAATGTATAACACCCCACTTTCAGGGTGCTACTAATGGAAATTAAGAGAAACCTTACATAGAGTCTCCCCTAAATTCTTAGCTTTCATAACTGTATAAGCCCATACATTTGATCTCACACATATATAAATATTACCTTTTACCATAAAATACACCCACATATAGCCCAGAAACGGAGGCCGCACTATGATGACAAATGGCAATACTAGCATGCATCCACATATTTCCATTATCTTGATATGTTAGTGTATTTAAGTTAGTTATACATGCCCAACACATATAAAGTTTGAAACTTTGAAATTTGCACTTATATTTTACATCACATATAGAAAGGGAATTTTTACATCCAAAATTTATCAGGCTAGAATGCGGTTTACATATTATCTCGATCCTGAGCCCCAACCCCATATTGGGCTTCGTCTTCAGACCTATGAGCTAAAACCATGAATAAACGAGGGTGAGTCTAGGCAAACTCAGTAAGTAGGTAAAATAAAAAATAATAGTAAATAAAATATCATTAAAGCTCATACTCATTTTCATAATAGTGCATGAAAAATAGTAGTGCATGACAAATAATAGTGCATAACAAATTAACACGAGGTCTATTTTCAAAATGCACAAGTACTCATTATTAGGCTCTTATCTAGCCTCACTATCACCAACTCTCAAGAGCATAACTTATACACGGTATTATTCTCAAGACCCTTTCATTTATATTCATCATTATCACATTCTACCATGGCCAATTATTTCACAGTTAGAATATCCATACATTCCTTCCCTTACTGATGCCCAATTGGTCCCTCCCTACATTCCTGGCTACAAAGCTTGATAAGTCCACGATAGCTTTACCACTACACCATGTGGTACCTTGCCCTCATTTCTCCACAAGAGTCCCAGGTTCACCATTCACATCTAAGGGAGAAATCAAATATATCATGTTTATATTCACAAGGCACCATTGCCTACATATACCTCACTTTGTGTTAACAAAGGAATATCCACTCATGCCAACAAAGGCATACCCAATCATGCCACCAAAGGCATGTTTAATCATCCCATCAAAGGCATATTTAATCATGCCACCAAAGGCATATACAATTCATACTAAATCCATGACATCTAAACATCAATTTGTCTCAATGCAATTATTATTCTTCATGTATTTGTGCCTTTTCATAACCCCCAATTAATACCACAACCATTGCTTGCAAAAGATCAAAATAAAAAAATTTGTAGGTGACCAAACCGACATCACAATGTTCATTTTGCTAGATGCCGAAACCATGTTGCAATGAGCTGGCGCCGCAGCGCCTAGCTGGCTATCCTATTTTTTGTCCTATTTTGCCATTTTTCTACACTTTTTCTAATACTCATCCCTTGGACATCTTTTAGCCATTCTTTTATACTTTCTCAATTGACATTTCAATTCAATTAATGTATCCAACTCCAATGTAATCCATGCCTTAGATTGACTAAACATTTAATGTATAATCAAAATTACCTTATCAATGTAATTGATGAAACATGTTCAATTTCCTCATTTCAAAACATAATGTCATGAAATCAATGAAAAGTGCCCATTTACAATTTCAGGAAATATATGTTATACAAACAACCTATGGGATATACTCTATCCCAATCAAATTTCTTGTTTATAAACAAAACAAGAAAAACCTACTTACCTTATAGAGATAGACTTTACAACCTTTCTTGCCTTCAACCAATCAATTTGTTCCCACTTCAAGAGTCAAAAGACCCTACATGTATAACATATTCTAATTGAATTTCACATGTGTTTAAGTGAAAGCCATAATTCAATCACATAGACCCAGTTAAAATTCACCTCATTTTTATTGATATATATATATATCCAATCCCTTCCACACATACTACCCAATTGATATCCCTTTTTCACATACATCATACCCTAATTGGTCTCAACTTAATGGGTTATTAGAGTTATGGTGAAACTAGTTAGCTATAAGTTACATGCCATAATATCATTTCATCAAATACTTACTACACATTCTTTCAATCAATCATTTCTAACAAAGTCTAACAAGTGAAAATCATTTCTATCATTACATAATCAATGTTTCACTTAATCAGCCTATGAATTAACCTTGCTAACTAAGTAATCATGCTCCAAACTCCAAAATTTCCTTTTCCCAATACTACACAAAGGTAGGATGAAAGTTAGCTAGTTGTACACACTTAATTACCATAAATTTCCATGGTTAACTTCTATCATAACACATCTAGTTAAACATGCTACAATTTCTCTTATGAATTTATAGGAATAATCATCTTCATTTACAAAACCTAGCTTCATGCCATTGAAGAACACCATATTAATTGCAAAATTGACCAACTAAGTCAAGCGGAATACATACCACTATGGGCGTTGGATGATTGCCACCTTAATTCCTTAGTTATAACAAGTAGCTTCTTGGGAAAGTTTCCTAGCTTCTTCCTTCACTCGCATGGTTGGATTTTCACTCATTAATTGTTTAGGATTGGAGTAGAACACATATGCTATAATTTTTCTCACAAAACTTTGTTAAAAATGGACTTAGGAGGGCTGCAAGATGATTAGGCATGAGAAGGGAGGGAAGACAACAACAATGGCATGTGTTGGGGAGCTGATGGAGTATTTAATAACTAGCTCTCATCAATGCTCTGATAGTGCATAGTAAACCATGCACATGCAACCCCTCTGCAACATATTTTAGTAGCTGCTTTGCAATAAAGTATGCAACCTAAATAAAATTCACATGTTTGTAAGCATAATTCCTTAAATTTTCCATTAGATTAATAAGTGCAATTTACTTAAAACATATGCTTAAGAAAATTTTCTTACTAAAAATTTCTAGGGCGTTACACAACATTTGGGAACTAGTTCTAAGACCTAAGCATATTGATATGATTGGAACCAAATGGTTCTTTAGGAACAAGTTAATGAGGGTGGACTTGTTGTCAGAAATAAAGCAAGGTTTAAGGAGTATTCCCAGGAAGAGCGAATTGATTTTGAGGAATCCCATGCCCTTGTAGCAAGATTAGAAGCCATAAGAATGTTAATTGCATTTGCATCCCATATGAACTTTATACTATTCCAAGTGGATATAAAAAGTGCATTCCTTAATGGATATCTAAATGAGGAAGTATATGTAGAGTAACCACTTGGTTTTGAATCAAATGATCAACCAAACCATGTTTATAAACTTACCAAGGCATTATATAGATTGAGGCAAGCTACAAAAGCTTAGTATGAAAAATTGAGTAAGTTTCAAAAGAGGAAAGGTTAATATTACATTGTTCACCAAGAATGATGGCATGCATATCTTGATAGTTCAAGTTTATGTAGATGCCATTATTTTTGGTGCCACTAATGAAGCTCTTTGCCAAGAATTTTCAAGAATCATGCAGGCCAAGTTTGAAATGACATAATGGAAGAGCTCAATTACTTCCTTGGATTGCAAATCAAGCAAAGAGAGGATGGAATCTATATTTTCCAATCCAAGTATAAAGGAAGTAGTTTAGGATGGAAGAAGCCAAAGGTTTGATAATACTAGTGTGAGAAAAAATCCAATGCTATAGTTATACACTAAGTATATTGAGATTAAGCATCACTTCATTAGAGACCATATAGAAAAACATGATGTTTGCATAGAAATTGTGCCCACTAATGCTCAACTTACTGATATTTTCACTAAATCATTGTCATCTGATAGTTTTTGTACAATTAGAAGAGAATTAGGAATGATTGACACAAACACATAGGATCATGTATTGTCAACTTGAAATGTTTTGTATTAATGATAAAATGATTGAAAATTATGAAAATTGAATATTTGTGATGAACTATTTGAAATTGATGGTTGTTGATTGGGAAATGTGTGGAAACTAAGAAATAGTGCAAGACTTTAAGAAATAGAATTTTGGCAGATTAGGAAATTAAATTTGGTAGGGAAGCTACTTGGTACCAGAGTGCCTGCTGATTTGAAGATGTTAAAATCCATTCGTGCCATTTTGATTTCCATATCTTCATTTTCCCACTTCGGAGGCCCTATTTTCTTTAGAACCAATGTTAAATTAAAACCCTTTCAATCCACATCACTATTACCCCTTTTCCATCATATTCATCACTACCCATATCCCATCTCTCAAATGGCTCCCAAAATGGCAGTTTCCAAACCCCAAAGAGGGGTAAAGCACCCGAGAAATGGAGAAGGAGTGTTTTATCTCAAGAAGGACTACCTCCAAGGCATCTACAACATCTAGGAGAGTCTTCTTTGTTGGTGGCTCTTGAGGTAATTCACCTAGTCCAAACACCTCATTTGAACATAGTGGAGATGAAGAAGAAGTGATGGGTGGTGGATAGGGTAGTGTAGGAGATGATGTGAGAATGTTTGATCTAGCCTCATTACTTGAGACAATAGAAGTGAAGAAGGTCCCAAAACCTAAGTTTGCCTTGCAAGATCTCCCAAAGTATTAGGGAAGGTTAGTCCACATACCCAAGAGAGTAGACTTTGAGTTTCTAAACCGATGCAAATGTAAAATTTGGGCTATGATTAATTATCAAGGTTGTACAGAGATTATGAAATATGATGCCCAAATATACAATGAGCTAGTTTTGATATTCTTCTTCAATGGGAACCAAAGAGAATATCAAACTACAGTGAAGGGGACAGATATTAAATTTGGAACCCATATTGCCTCACCTATCAGACACCTAGGGGAGATTTTAGGTGTTACCTATGATGAGGATGAACCTAGACTAAAGAGTGAAGAGCTTTTCAATGCTTTGTCCACTGTTGCAACTAGCATAATTATAAGCACACACACATAGATATATGAGGACAAATGACCTTAACATAGAGATGAGAATGCTAAGAAAGGTCATAAAGAGTATGATCCTACCAAAGTTGGGAGCAACTAAGTGGGTGACAGATAATGAGGTAAGGATTCTTTACATGATCTATCATTATCAAAGGGCGAACTTGCCTAGGTTGATGTTTACTGCCTTCAGTTATATGCCATAGAGGACTAACCACATTGTATCATATGGGATGTGGTTGACCAAGGTCTTTTAGCACCTATCCTAGGATAGTCTATTTTGTACACGTCATCCCAAAAGAAAGATTGGGTTGGCAATACTCTCCTCAAGAGGATTCACCTTAGAGAAGAGGATTATAATGTAGAAATGGAGGAGAAGCAGATAAGGGATACGTCAAAGGATGAGGATTCTCGCAAAGAAGAAGAAGGAGATAGCAGATAGGGAACCCTCCCAAGGGGAGGAGGAGAGGGAGAGAGGAGACACAATGACAAGAGAGCCTACTATTGGGTGGGCTTCTTTCTTGTCAGATGCCCCAATTCTAGCACAGCCTTCACCTCAACCTTCTTCAGCCTTTGCTAGGCTGGTTACTGAGGTTCATTCGTCATGAGAGGACATTACTCAAATTCATGTAGACCAATCTTGCATAGAGAAGAAGCTTGATCTTAGCATTTGTTGAGTCAAGTGTAACTATACATGCTCACAAGTAATATAGATAAGATGATTTAAGTATTGTCCCACATGGAGTTTTTTTTATGTAACTCCCTGTACCTCCACCCTATGCATTTTGACCATTCTATGCCAGGGCTGATGCGAGATGCTACTATCTTATATTCTAGGGAAGGAATCTACCAGCTTACCACCAATCTGACAGAGTCTCCCTTGAAACATAAGGCATCTCACCTATATAGTCATACACCACATAATACTTATACATCCATTTATCACATGAATCATAAAAAGTATTAACCATACAACACTAATAAATATTAAATACCTTTCCAACATTATTATGCACAAAAATCATATAACAAGCTCATAACCATTACTATACTCACCCACACTGTCCCGAACCGTGGTAGCATCACAATGTCGATGAGTATATCTGGCTTATTATAACATTCCTCTATAATTTATCATTATTATATGCCTATACATTTTTTTGTTCGTCAAATATGCATTTGGCATTATAATTATATATCAATGCATCTATCAAATACAAATATACATGTGAAATTTATGTTGGTATAAATGCATGGTTTTGATGACAAACAAAACTTGATTAAAGATTATGTACTAATGGTGGTTGCTAAGTTTTTAGTATGTAGAATCAAGCTGCAGATCTCATGGATAAATGAACATAAAGAAGATATCCTAAGACATTAATCTATGTGATCGAAAGACATAGACTAATGCAGAAGCAAAAGATAAAGTAATGCTATAAACAAAGCTCAAATGAAAGATAATCAACCAAGCTTCCATTCGTCTATCGAAGTGGAGATTGTATCTAATGAATGCAAAACAACATGCAAAATAACAAACTTTGTCTATCATAAGTGAGCCAATGATCGTCTGTTATAAATAGACAAGGCGGAGAAGCGAAGGTTGTCTGGCAAAGCAGAAAAGTTCATATGGTGGAGTAATGACGTTTGTCTATACAACAAAGTTTGTCTACTATCTACAATAGACAACCTAATAGACGAAGAGGTGAAAAAAATTCCTTTGTGCCTCAATGATTAGTCTCTTACTTATAACAGATAACCCATTAGATGAAGCAATGAAGAAAATTTGTCTGCGCTCCAATAGTCCATCTATTACTTAAAGTAGATAACTCTACAGACAAACTACGGAAGAAATAAGTCATCCATGCTTCTACAGTTCAATAGACAATCCACATGACAAAGCACTTGAAAGGATAATTTGTCTATAATCTGTTCGTTACTTACAACAGATAACCCATCAAATGATGTGATGAAATGACATCTCCATGATTCATCTCCTACTTATGAAGGACAAACTAGAAAATGAAGGAACTTTGTCTAATGAATAGTTGGACAGATACTTCATCTGTCATAAGTAAAAGATGAACAATAGGCAAATCGAAATGTTAGTCTCTATTCAATATTAATGACATCCTTTCCATATTGATGAAAGAATCAACCATTGTAGCATTACCTCGGCCAAAGCTTATTAAGAATCTAAAAATTATCTTCTTTAAGGTCAGCGTTGTCAGCATTCCAGTAGACGAGGATTACAAAAAATTCAAATTTGCTAATCAGAATGGTCTTCTATCATTAATGGAGTTCACTACCACCAACGGCTGGAATTCAAAGCAGCTAAAATGAAGCATCGTTGGAGCAAGAGAAAACAACCAAGTATCTGTTAAGTCTAACCCCTTTATTAAGCTTGATTTTGATAATAAATGAGATTAAATAACTTAGTTTTAATGATGAACAAACAAATGAGTACAGAATCAATGTACTCACAAATCACTTTCTAAGTGTTGCAGTATAAATATCAAAAATAGATTAAGAAAAGTAATAAAGGAATGCTTAAAGAAAAAGATGTTCAAAAGCCACTAAAAAGCATTTCAGAACTTTCTTAGATGCTAAGCATAAAAAGATTAAAAGTTAAGAAGAAATTAGATTTACTCAGAAGCAACTAGATGCAACTTAGAATCAGATCATAAGCATCCTAGAACTTCTTCAGAATCAAAATGAAGTAACTTTGAACATCAAAAGAAATATAGAAGAAACACAGAAGACAAGTTAGTTATATAGAGTTATGATAGAAGAAACTTAGTGCTACACAGAAGTCAAACAGAACACGGATAAAATACACAAAAGTAATGTAGAAGTATCATCACACTACACGGAAGCAATAAGGAACAATGCTGCACTACTCAAAAACAAAGCAGAAGTTTTGTCATGCCACACAAAAACAACCTAGAAGATAAGTCAAGTAATCAGAACCACGTTAGAAGAATTCATGAAGTGACAGAAAATTATGCAGAAGCAAAACGACATTATATAGAAACAATGCAGGACATGTGATAATGCATAGAAGTAGCGCAAAAACTGAGAATCAATATGCTGAATCAAGTCAGAAGCACTCTCAGAAATATATTCAAGTAAAGCATAAATCATGAAGACATACAGAAATGTAGCAAGTTTAAAAAGAGGAAAAACAAAAAAGGAACAATATGAAGAGATTTGTCATTTTTAGAATGAATCAAACAATTTTCATTTTGTTATTGATTGTCCTCAATTGATTACACTTGTTGTGTACATCAAAAAAATTATATGTTCCCCAGACCACAAGTGGTCCTGATTACACCTCCATAATGGGAGAAAACCCTTGATTAAAAGGAAAAGTACAATGCATCTTAGAAACCCAAAAATAAAATACACACACTCTCTCAAAATGAATGTATGCTGTCTTTGGGATCGCCGAGCACATCATGATGACTTGATATTTAGGAGATTGCCTCAAGTTAATGGGCAAATAGGGTGACACGGTCTAGACTAGGTTGCTAGACACTGAGTCAATTTAATGAATGGGTATTTTGGTCTAATTAGTTTATCCCAGGTGGAATCAAGACCGGGTGACTTCTACTATTTAGATTGTAAGAAATCATAGATATAGTAGGTGGTTTGTGACCCAATTGGTGTATCCTGGAAGGACTAAGGACTAGGTGATCTCTATTGTGCTTAGATCTGAAAGAGACCAGAAGAAAATTGGTGACCTAGGTTTGGTTCAGCTTTCTTTCATTGCTAATGAGAAGCTTAGAAAAAATGAGCCAGGTTAACTAGGTTTAGCTTGGCACTCTCAATTGTCTATGAGAAGCTTAGGAAGAGTGGGCCAGGTAGACTGGGTTTAGGTTAGCTTTCTCACATTAACTATAAGAAGCTTAGAAAGAGTGGGTCAGGTTATTTGAGTTTAGCTGATTCGATGATATCTGCTGGGGTTTGACTCAGTTAGTCATGACTTGGTGACTCGATCCTAGACTTAGGCTTTTGAATGATGTGGCAAGTGGTGGCTGTTAAGGTTTGACTCAGTGAGTCATGACTCAATAACTCAGTTCTAGACATAGGCTTTTGAACAAGTTGGTAAAAGTGGTGTTTTCTAAGGTTTAACTCGGTGAGTCATGACTCAATGACTCGGTGAGTTGTGACTCGGTGATTCGATTCTAGACTTAGGCTTTTGAAGGAGTTGATGAGTGGTGTTTTCCAATATCTTGTGGAAAACTAAAAGCGAATGATCTCTGCCATTTATACTATGAGAGATCAAAGATCCTGGTTGTATGAATTAAGCCTAATTACACTTTGAGTTAATTAAGCTTAATCATAGTTAATACTAATGATAGTGATTAGTGCTAAATGACAGTTCTTAATTGATTTAAGAGAATGTCATTAGTTCCCTGATTTATGAGGCATTTATAAGGTAACTCTACCATTAAAGGAGTTTAATTAGTGTTTAATCAAGATTTAATATGTTTTAAATGTGTAATTTAACATTTTTCAATTGTTCACTAATCATATGAGACCCACCATTACCATAGCATGGGTGGGACCCATGTGTGTACCATGTTGGGGTCACGGTAGAGTGCCTTTAGGCACTAGAAAAATTACCAATGGCTAAAGGCCATTGGTGTCAAGTGAGGCACCTGCCTCTTGAAAACTCCTCTAAGCTCCTTCAGAAATTCTCTCTTTTTTCAAGGCCAAAAAAGGGTGTATTTATAGTATTTTAACCTCTTGGGGGGGGGGAATTTTGGAATTTTGGAAAATTGCCTTGGTTGTACCCATAGGGGCATTTTTGAAAAATTTACCTTGGTTGCACCTTTAGGGGCATTTTTAAAAAATTTGCCTTGGTTGTACCTATGGGGGCATTTTGGAAAATTATGCCTTGGTTGCACCTATAGGGGCATTTTGGGCATTTTGAAGAATTGAAGCCTGACTCCCACACCTTAGAAGGGACCTTGACTCCCACACCTTGGGAGGAGCTTGACTCCCACGCCTTGGAAGGACATTGACTCCCACGACTTGGGAGGATTTTGATTCCCATGCCTTGGAAGGACCTTGACTCCCATGCCTTGGGAGAACCTTGACTCCTACGACCTTGACTCCCAAGCCTTGGAGGAGCTTGACTCCCATGCTAAGGGCATTTTTGGAATTTTCATTTGTGCATTTAGCCATTCCAAATATTTTAATTAATTTAATTAAAATACTCTTACAAATGCTGATTGCCAAAAATCTAGTTAATTGCATGCATGTCCGATGTGGGTACCATGCAGTTAATTTGTAAAATAGATTTTACGATGCACTCTTTTATATACCTCAGTATATTTTCAAAAATCTATTTGCTTAGAGTCGATTTACAAGCCTTATTATATATGTATACATGCATATATATTAATTTCAATTTCACAAAAAATGATGTGAATAAATTTGATCATCCATCTCCATTTGTGAGAAAATGCATATCTAGTAAAATATTTTTGCTACATGTTTTGCTAGCTTATTTTTCGTACTGGCAAAATTATTGCACTTTGGGCAACAAAGTCTTCTAGCTACATGGCATGTCAGCAAAACTATTGAAGGGCTTGCTGGCGCTGCCCGTCCCACATGCACGCCATGCTGGCAGGTTTGTTGGTTGCACAGATAGGGCATTGCATCGACTCCACGGCACATCAGCCGTCCCTATGGCATTTGCAAGTGTGGACCTTAGTCCATCTACTTGCCTCCTCGACTACGTGACACCTAATCACAAGCTGCAGACGTCTTTGCATCTGCACAGAGTAACTTTGGCGTCGTCAGTGGCTCTTCGTCGAGTTGGGCCAGGCCAATCTGGCACCAAGGCAGTGATATCATTAGCGTCTCTCCCATGTCTGACCAATCAAACCCATTTGTGTGTTTGGTGACCACAAGTAGATGTTGCCTCTTGTGTCATCTTGACGAAGGTTGTTGCCAACCATCGCTCCTCCGGTGAATCAGACCTGTCCTTTGCCATCTTCGCTTGCTGCTGACGTAGCCGACAAGGACGCCACCTCTGTTTTTTGATAGAATAGAAAAAACCAACTGCTGTTGCCTCTTGCGCCGCTGCCATTCGACTGTCGGATGGTCGATCTGCTTCGGTTGGAAACTTAGCATCGACTTCTTGATGTTCGACAACTCTTCATCGCACTAGATCTTTTGTTCTATTTGTTGGAAAATTTGATGGAACGTTAGCAAAACCCATCTTCATTTTCATCATTGTCGATTGAAGCCTTTTGCTGTCTCTCCGATGACCCTTCGTCACATTGGAACCCTCCTCCCATTCACAAAAAAAGTTTAAGAAGTGTTGAAGAACCCATCAACTTCAGCCGCAAGTTGCTGCTGTTTTCTTATGCCACCACCGTCTGTTGAGTGATCTACTCTGATCAGAAAATCAACGTCATTGTTCCTCCTTCAACATTGCCTTCGCCATACCAGATCGTCTTCTTTGATCACCACAAAATGTAGAATGAATTTGTTATCGCTGCCCTTCTTCCTCACTATTGATGAAGCTGCCACTACTGCTATCTCCTCACCATCTGTCAGCGATGCTGACGGGGTAGTTACCCATGTTTTTCGACGGAATGAGAAAAACCCATTTTGTTCATCTCTAGATCTGACGCTGTCAGCGTAGGCCATCCTCTACCATGGCCTGGTGGCTGCACATCAATAGCCTACCAACACATCGGACGTTCTTTGCTGCCAATCGTTGGATCGGCGGACCAAGCTTGCATGTGTTGGACTATCCACTAGGGCATACCAATATGTTGCCTTGTTTCCAGCATTCATAAGGGAGAGTTACCTGCATGGGTGGAGCTTTGCTGTTTGGATAAATTCTCCCAATTGCACGGCACATCAGCACACCTTTGGCTGCCCATTTCTCTTGGCTGCATGGCATGTCAGCACGCCTTAGCTACATGGTTTATATGGACAGTAACAAAATTGCCATTATGGATGCTTAGTTGTGTTGGAAGCTTCATACCTCAAGAAATGCCCCTCAGTGGTTTGTTAGCCTGGGAAAACATTTGATTTAAAATGGGCATGGTAAAAACCACCAATGATCAAAAGCATAGAATGGCAGCTTGAGACCATTGCTTAATCCCGAAACTTGAAGTATTTAGATGAGAGTTTTCCGTTGATTTCCTCATTCATAAAATGCATTGGAAAGTCCATGCTTAGCTATCTATTTTGGGTTTTCTTTTTTGAATTAAGGCTGCCACTGACACTTCTTCTCCTTTATATAAGCTCAACTACTTCCTCCATTTTTCTGAAATAGAGATACATTTGACGCCCTTAACAGCAATGGTCTTCAATCATTTAGACAGGTTCTAGTTCAGAACTCAAAACTCCTTTTTCTAGTTTCTCTTGTCATCGGAAGGAAGGGAGAAGCTTGTTTTGTTTATACTCTACCATTCTTCTTGATAGTTCTTGACCACATTTTCGAAAACTGATTATGGCTCCTTTGAGAGATGAGGTGAGACTTGCAATTCTTTTTCCTAGTTTTGTTTCCCTGATGCTATTTGTTCATGTGTCAAAGACTCACACTTTGTCATGACTCAAAACTTAGGACTTCATGATCTCTAGATTTTCCTGCTATGAAACACACACCTAGATAGTTTCTAAAACCTTGCCATGAAACCTGTTTTCATCAAGTTTGGAAAAGAAGGCGAGTTCGGTTGCATGTGAGTGCAGGTAGGCAGATGTATGTCTAATGGATTTGAGAGGAGGAGGTCCGGGCGCTGCTGTTCGCGGGCTCACAGACATGTGACTTGAGCGCATGCCTAGTAGGCTTTGAAATGAATTGGCCTAGCTCCCTAATGGGCTTGTGTGTGAGACACAGCTTCCTCACATGCTTGTGTGTGCCCAACGATGTTCGGGTCTAAGCTAGTTGAACTCAGCAATGTGGCTTTTGGGAACAAGTTTATCCCAACAAATTTATTTGATATAGCACAATGTTGAAGCTTGGTGGTTTTGCCATTTTTAGTGGGCCAAATCATCATAAGCATCGTGCTTTGAGATAGCTTTTAATGATCTTACGCATTAGAATTTTAGTTTAAAATTTTAGTACCTTAAGTTAAATATTTCAATTGCTTGGAACATGATAAAAAAAATTTCAAGACACTATCCTTTTGTTTTGAAATTTTGGAAAGGTCCAGAATGCATGGATTTTGTTAGAAAAATCTCCAACACATGAGTTTTGCTATATTCGACCTTCTTTGATTTTTCTTTGATCTTCTTTGATTTTCTTCATGTTATCATGTATCTTTTTGTAATTCGAATGAAGAATTTACTGACATACTTTACTCCTTGGTATTTTTTATTTTGTTTTTGACAGGTATGGAGCCAAACATTAGAGAAACATCTCCTTTGCCCATCGGTTCAATTGATTGTGTGGACTTTGATGATTCTCCAATTAGAGTTGATGAGTTAAGCCACATCCCTTGTGATGCTAACCAAGTCTCTATGGGAGAGCATAATGCAGATGGTAGTTCGGATGATGTTGGGACATTGGCAGATTCCGTAATTGGCATTTCTATTTCAGACCCTCCGTTACTAAGGTAATTCCTTCTTCTGGTGCCATCCTTGAATGGGGGTTAGGAGTGTCAGAAGATAACTTGAAGGAAGGAGAAGTCTCTACTATCATGCTACAGCATGGGAAAGTTCTTATTACATCATAGTGCTAGAGGGAAGTTCCTATTGCATAAGGGAAGAGATTGGCCATTGCTCCTCGTGTAATGTACAATATTTATTATGGTTTGGACAATATGGTCTTACACCACTTGGGACCAGTCTTATGCTACTTCCCAACACATTTTTTCATGGCTTGGTTGGGGCTTTACTTCCCTTGGATCTATGGGGTGGAATCGCTAACACAATTGCCTGGCAAGAGTCTTTTATTAGGGAGGTTCATGATTGGCATTTTTAGGAACATTTCATTTAATGAAGTGACTAACCGCCTGTTGAGGTTGCATAAATTCTCCCAAGAAATGTTTTTGTTTGCCCCAGTCAGCGATCCTACGGGGTTTAAGGTAAAGGATATGGATAGTACTTTTGGAAAGCTTGATGAATATGTAATTTTCTCACGAAGTTGCTTACTTCCTCTTCAAGGTGGCTCTAAGTTTTGGGTAGAGCCATATTTTCCATATCGGTTTGCCAAGTAATTTGGCTATGACTAGGAAATGCTAGGTCATGTCATGAAAATATCACGAGAGGAGCGTGAAAAAAATGGGCCCATCTTGGTGGTATCCATTATCATTCCATTTTACTCTTACATTTCGTGACTATGATGTCTTCTTGCCTAATCTAGCCCAAAGAGTTCACATATCCAAGGAGTACACTTGGTGTTATAGTACCAATGGGGGTAAAATCAATAGGGAGATGCCTCCAAATTGTGGTGCATTTGTTTACTGTCCATTGATATCTTCTTTTATACTTGACATGCTTGAGGATATCTTCTTGGGGATGCAATAGGCTATGGATTTTGAGAGGCCGACAACTTTTTAACAATATGTGTTGTGGTTGGATGATCATCGTCCCCAACAGAATATTTATCATACTGATCATAGTCATATCGGGCGGTGGGGCTTTGGTCAACAAATATGCCTCATAGGTGAAGACATCTGGACAGAGCCAGTAACTCCCGAGCCAATAACTTTTGAGCCAGCTCCTTATATGCCTCCAGCTTATTCTAAGCAAATTGCACCAACCAATGTGCATCTTTTAAGGAATGAATCAACTAAAGTAGAAGTTGATACAGAGGTAGGGTTGGAACGATACTTGGCAGATTGCACTCCAGTATGATTCTGTGACAGGGCCCCTCGGGTTTCAGTTCCTCTGAGGACTTCTTCATCTCAAAAGAAAGGGGCTGAATCTAATAGTGTCACCATGAAGCAGAGTGAAGGGGCAAAGACTAGCCAAGGATTGCCCGACCTTCCACCATCAAGAATAACTAAAAAGGTGGTTTCTTGACCATCTTGCTCGGTTATTACTCCTCCTAATGAAGCAATTCCTCTACTTTTGGCTCTCAAGAAGAGTACAAAGGCATTAGCAAGTAAAGAGGTTCCTGCTCCAACTATCAAAAAGAGCAAGAAGGTGATAGCTAACAAAGAGAATCCTACTTTAGCTATCAAAAAGAGCAAGAAGGTGGTAGCCAGTGAAGAGGCTCCTGTTTTGTAAAAAAGAAAAACTGCTTCCAAGAGCTCTATCACAGAACAAAGGAAGAAAGCTAAAGTAAGTAGGAAAGTGTCAAGACCTCTTCATGAGAGCATGCTTCCTAATGAGACACTTCCTTCTGCCCCATCATCTTCTAGGCTTATTGAGGCATCAGCGCAGTTAGTAGAAGATGTCACTACAGCTGAGGGCATTATGCATGAATAGATAGCCAAGGTGGGTATCAAAGCTGTTGTTTCTGAAGGGATTCTCATGGAGATGCATACCAATCAGCCAAACACGATTGATACATTAGTAGGAGACCATAGGGAATCATCACCCAATCTGTTCAATCTATATGAGGTCATTCATTAGCTTAGTGACATTCCTTCTCCTCTTTCTCCATTATCTTCACATCTTCTCCATTTGGTAAGACCTTCAATTAAAGAGGAGGTTACTTTGCTAGAGGTCCCATTAGAGGGTATTGCTTCTGTAGTTGCTCTTGAAGGAGATGTGGACAAAGCTACTCCTGATATTGAGGATGATCATGCCATAGATGAATTCTTCCCCTTTATTCCAGAGGCGTTGCCATAGAATAATGATAGCACTTACGAACCATGTAGGGAGATACCTGAAGCATTGACATCACGCTTTCATGCTTTGCTTAGTGAAGATTTCCTTCAGATGTTGTCTTCTGCTTGCATTAAAGCAACAAAGGAGCAAAGAAAAGTTCCACAGGAGGACTTAGAGGATGAAGTTTGATCTTTTTGTTCTAACTTCGCTAGATCACTGCGGAGCCTCTTCGTCTGATGCAATTGCAACGTTGAAAGTTTGTTTTCTATTCTGTGCTGAAGGTATAGACAGGTTGGGTGGTGACATCAAGCAACTAGAGTCTTTCCAACAAGCATGGGCATAGGCTGAGTTAGATGTTATTCTGAGAGTTCTTATTGAAGTGATTGTTGCCAAGGAAGTTGAACTTGAGGATATACAGGCTAAGATTGATGAGAAATCATCAGCCATAAGCATAGCTTCAGAGCATCTTTCATCTCTTCAAGCAGAGTTGACCTCTTTGAGATAAGATGTGAGAATAAACAAAGATTGCCTTGAAACCCTTCAAAGGGAGCTTCACCAGCTGATCTATCATTTATCCTTTCAGAATCTCTTGTTGCTTCCAAGGAGAAAGATGAAGCTGAGGGTTTAGAAATCATCGAGCACTTGAAGGAAGAATTAGCTGCTTCCCAATAAGAAGTGATGGCGACTGAAGAGACTCTAATAGAGTTGAAGTCATCTCTAGTCGTGAGCTGCTTAAGTGTTGAAGATAGTAGAGGAGCAGTTCAGCCATCTAAAGGAGTCTATTTTAACTACTTTGACTCATTTGTAAACTCCTTCTATGTATGAGAATCTTACATGCTAATGAATGTGCAATTTTAGCACCTTTTTTTCTCAACACTTGGTTTCTTGACATGTTTCTCTCTTCTTCTTCTATTTATTTGACTACAAGATAATTTTAATTTTACTTGTAGATCAGATTGTTTAAGAAATATTTGTAGGGAATAGACAAGGAAGAGTAGATGCCCCCGACATTTGCTCCCTTCCAGTTCATACATAGCGATGATTTAAATTTTGCATGTAGATTAAACCACTTTAGGAACATTTACAAGGATTAGAAAGGGGGAGCAAATGCCCCCAATGTTTGCTCCCTCTTGGCTCATGCGTTGTAATGCTTTAGGAAACGCCCACTAATGGGTAATTCTTCTATGCCATTACTATTTATAATTCTATATGAACCATTGGTATAAGCCTCTTGCACGACATAAGGGCCTTCCCACTTGGGTTCAAATTTGCCAATTAATTTGCCACTCGCCATTAGTTTAGTCCTTAGTTTGAGAACTAAATCACCCAAGTGGTAAGCTTGGTATTTAACCGTACGGTTATATGCCTCGGCCATGCGGGCTAGGTATAACTTGATTCTTTGTTTGGCTTGAAATTGCTTTTCATCGAGAGCATCAAGCTCTTCAAACTACAACTTGTCTAGTTGGTCAATTATCAACCCTAAATGTATTGTAACTCTAAGTGATGACAATTGCATTCTAAGGGTAAGACCACCTCTGCCGCAAACAATAAAGAATAAGGAGTTGCATTGGTTGTTGTCTGGTGAGTGATGCGATAAACCCAAAGTGCCTTTGGCAATTTAAGAAGCCATTGGTGCTTATTCTTATTTGCCATTCTTTTCATAATCCTTAAGATTACTTTGTTGAATGCTTCTGCTTGGCCATTTCCTTGTGGATGATATGGTGTAGAGAACACATGTTTAATGCCTTATTTTGGACAAAACTTCTCCATTTCCTTATTCTTTAATGGAGTACCATTGTGATCTAGCATGGATTACCATATCAATACACAATTTTAAATTTAATAAACTCGATTACTTCTTTGGCTTTGACTCTCTTATATGAGTTAGCTTTTGCCCACTTGGAGAAGTAATCAATTATAGCCAGGATGTAGGCATGTCCCTTAGACAATGGGGGGTTGATTGGACCAATGATATCAAATCCCCACCATGCAAACAGCCAAGAGATGCTTGCGGGTACCAATTCTGAAGGTGGTATCTGTCAAATATCCCCATTGCGTTAACATTGGAGACATGATTTGACAAATTATAATGAGTCTGAGACCATGGTAGGCTAGTAATATCTCAAGCATTTGATTCGTCTGTATAATCTTTGACTAGATGGATGCCTGCCACATTCGTTGGAATGTGCTTGCATGAGTGCATATTGGATCTATTCCCCATTAAGACAACAGAGCCAAAGTCTGTCATATGCCTGGCAATATTGTGTATTATTCAAATACACATATTGAGTAGCTCTTTTTCTTAGAGCTAACCTTTCTTGCGAGTTTTTTGGGAGAATTCCATATTGTAGGTAGTTGATGTAGGGTATTCGCCAATCATCCGCTGTTAATTCCATGCAAGCTACACATTCCACTTGCTTAGTCGTCTCCTCATCATATGAGTCAGGAATGCGGCTTTGTTGCTTAACTATGACAATGACTTCTTGGCCTTTAACAATGGCTAGAGCGGTTGCTAAATTTGCTAGAGCATTAGCAATGGTATTATTAGTCCTAAGAATGTGCACAATGCTGACTTGAAATAGCTGATCCAATAGCCCTTGCGCAATATCATAATACTGGCGCGAACTAGGTTGACAAACTTCATATTTAGTGGTTAATTGTCAGACCACCAATTTTGAATCACTAAAGATGTTTAATTTTATAATATTGGAGTTAAGGGCAATTTGAAGTCCTAAGAATAGTGCCTCCTACTCCACTTTAGTGTTGGTGTAATTCTTTCATAAGTAGAAAGAATATGGAAGAATGTCTTTCTGAGGTGAGATGAAGACAATTCCAATGCCAGTGCTGACAACTTTGGTAACACCATTGAAGTACATTTGCCAGGGAGTGTTAACTTGTGCAATAAATACTTTCTCATCTAGCAAGTCTTCTTGTACAATGACCTCTTCATTGACTAGATGAGCTACCAAGAAGTTAGCCAGAATTTTTCATTTCACCGCTTTTCACAAGATAAATGTGATATAAAATTCTGATAACAGTAATGATCACTTTGCTAGCCGTCTCGATAGCATAGGATAAGTGGATCCGCTTTAGAAATTAACTGGATCTCATGAGCAAGGAAATAATGCCTTAACTTTTGGGCTAGAAACACCAAGGCAAGGCATGTCTTTTCGATCAGAGAATAATTACATTCTGCATTAATCAACCAACAACTAAGGTAGTATGATGTTTGCTCCTTACCATCTTAATTTTCTTGTGCAATCAATGCCCCCAGCAATTGCTCACTCGTGGAGATGTATAGAATAATCGGTTTACCCTTGGCTGGTGTAGCCAAAATTGACAAGTTGCAAAGTAATTTTTTGATGGTATCGAAGGCTTTTTGGCAAGCTTCATCCCAAACAAAGGCCATGTCTTTCTTTAGTAGAAATGAAATGGCTAATATCTTCATGCTAAATTGGTGATAAATCTTCGAATATAAGATAGCTTGCCTCGCAAACTCCTTAGATCATCTATGTTTCTTGGGGAGGCATTTTACTAATGGCCCTTACTTTTTGTGGGTCCACCTCAATTCCTCGATGACGAACAATAAATCCTAAGAACTTGCATGACCCAACTCCAAATGCACATTTGAATGGGTTCATGCATAGCTTATTTTTCCTGAGCCATACAAAGACAATGTGTAGATCCTGATGGTGCTAATCATAACTGTTGGATCTTACCTCTAAGTCATTGACATAGCATTCAACATGTTTATGAAACATGTCATGAAAAATAACTTGCATAGTTCTTTGATAAGTTGCTTCTGCATTCTTTAATCCAAATGGCATAACTTTATAATAAAATACACCCATTAGAGTGCAGAATATATTAGAAGCCTTATCTGCTGGCGCCATCTTGATCTAGTTATAGCAAGAGTAACCATCAGTGAATGAGAATGTGTCATAGAGTGATGTGCTATCGATAAGGAGTTTTGTATGTGGAAGCAGGAACTCATCTTTCAGACAGGATTCATTGAGATTGCAAAAATTGATGCAAACTTGTATTTGCCCATTCTTTTTCTTTACTGGGACAACACTAGAGAGCCATCTCAAGAACTTGATTTCTTGGATGAAGTTGGCCTCCAACAATTTGTTGATCTCGTTAATAATTTGTTGCTCCAATTCAGGTCTGAACTTCCTTAGCGCTTGCTTTACTGGCCGCTTACTTGGAAAAATATGTAAGGAATGCATTACAATATTTGGATCTAAGCCAGGAATTTTAGAGTATGTCCATGCAAAGACATCTTTGAATTTCCTGAGGAGATCCCTTAGCAATTGCTTTTCATGTTTTGGCAAAGATTTGATGATGAAGGTAAGGCGTTTATCTTTGTCTGTACCCAAGTTGAACTCTTCAAGTTCATCAATTGTCAGTTGTCCACCATCTTCTAACCCTAATAGAGCTGTGCCACAGGTTATTTCTTCTAAGGAAGAATCAGAGTCTATCTTCTTTTTCCTTTGAATGGTCAGGGTTTGACCCATGATCAGGCTCATGAGTTTCACTCATTGTTTTTAATCCTAATTTGAGAATTGATGGGTCATCAACGACTTCTTTGTTGTCTATATCATTAGGTCACTCCAAGTTTATTTATGATTCTTCGTCATCAGACTTAGATTCTTCCTCTTCTATGGATGCATAGTGAGAGGTGGAAACCATGTAACAATGTGCAATTGTTATTGGGGTAGATGATATTTTTGACATCGTGGACTCAGTAGGAGCTGACTGATAGTCCCACATAGTGGGACTAATACTCGACCTGATACTCACACAGGAGCAATCTGAGGTATACTCTTCATCACTCTTCACATCAATATTATTGTCTACACCAATACTTGTCTGATCCCCTAGATACTGAAGACCTTTTAATTTTCCTTTGATTGGAACTAGGATAAGTGGAGCGGTTAACGACATATAGGGTTCATCAAGATAAATGCCGAGGAGGTCAATCATCCTTCTGCATCCCTTGCTGAATTTCTAAAAATTTTTAACAGACAGGAATTTCTTGGGTAGAAGATCAGAAGTACAACATTGTCCATAGGGCAAGCCCATCTCCTTAAATACTAATCTTCATTTTTTTGCTTGGGATTGCAGTTCAAGTTCTTTACCCTGAATGATTTTTGACTCAGCCAATCAAGCCAATGGCCAATTATACTCAACCAATATGGATTGTAATTTTTCTCCTTCGATCTCCCATCTATTGCTTGTGGTGCTAAGATCAGAGGATGTCTCATGCTTCACTTGACTAGTGCTCCTAGTGTTGATCTCAAAATGCAAAGACTATGCTGGTTTTGAGGCTACTTGAGAGTTGTTTGGTACTGAAGGTGACAATGTTGGAGGAGTAGTTGTTATTCTCCTTGAGCCTGGGGTATTGATTTGGAACCAAGTGTTTTCGACTGGTGCCAATTGAGGCGACATATAAGCTCGAAAAGAGTTAGCGACTTGATTCTCATGAAGTCCAAGTGGTGGGGGTATGGCTTGCCCCTGCTTATTGATGGCCTAGTTGATCCTCTTCCGCATCCTCTTCTAAGCGATCTTGGCATCGATGTCCTAGCCTAGAAGGTAAAAGATTGTGGAGTTGAGGAAGTTGCAACTGACCTCTAGTTGAATATATTCTTAATTGGCAGAGTTGGTGCATGAGCAGGAGTGATTAGGTGCTGCGACGGTTGCGGATGCTAAACCGATAACATTTCTTCATCATCATCATGTACTTAGAGCACTTCCAACTCTTTCATGAGTTGTAACTTTTCTTCTTGTGAGACACCTGTCGCAATTTCAAAGCGCAAAAACATTGGTGGTGGAACCACTGGGAGTGAGACCGTCGTGGAGGTACAACCTATGACGAGGGTCTTTGTGATGTTGACCCTTGTCTTTTAGTAGTAAACGACTGTTGCCTTCTATCCATGGTCAGCTTGGCCGATTCTTTTGGCCGCTCTAGTTCATTCGGTGCTAGCTCATAGTATTGGGCTTCTGAGAAGAAGGCCTCTGAAATTGTGAATAGTTATACATCAGCCGATATACACCTCATTATGCCTCTTGGTAGAACTTAAAGCATTGGTACACCGTGGATGCCACAACTTGGTATCGATGCAACCATGGCCTCCTGAGCAACAAATTGTAGGATGTTGGCACATTGATGACATGACAATTGACTTTTGTGATGAATTCTTGAATATCAAGACTCAAGGTGATAGTCGCCATAGTCCTCTAACTCTCTTAGTTAAAGCCTTGAATCACCAGAGTGCTACTTTTTAGAATGGATGGGCACATCCTGATATGCTTCAGTACTTTGAGTTGGAGAATATTTACTGCAGATCCTAGATCTAGCATAATGCGGTTAATCCTTTCTCCCCACTTATAAATAATGGCCAATTATGCTCTATACTTCCAAGCAATAAGTCATCATCTGTGAAAGTGATGATTTGGATGCATTCAATCATATTAGCAACTTTTACCAGGTACAGGTCCTTAATGGACTCATCTACTCGTGCATTTATGAGCTCTTGTTGAGACTCTTTAGAGAGCTGAAGTGCATCGTATATGCTCGGTCTTGCCGGGATTCCATGCAAGTGAGCAACGACATCATAATCTAGCTTATTTGTTAGTTCTAGAACTTCCCTCTCTTAACGGGGGGATAAGGAATTCTAGGCATTGACTCTTCTTGCATTGGTGCCTTTCCTTTATCTTGAGTTGTGTTCTTCCCGAATTGTAATAGGGCCATTGTTTCTGGTGACTCAGATGCTTCTTGTGGAGTGTTCTCTTTATTTGGCATGATGTTGGTCATGTTGCAAGATACTTCCATAGGTTCTGATGGTTCTTGGATCAGCAGCTTAAGCAATCTAGGAAATGAAGGTAATGGAAAGGCCTTTCCCAGTGCAATGATGCATTCCCATATTATGGGTCTTTCTTCTCATAATATGGGGCAATAAAGATGAACATTGCACCATCTCAAGGCAAAATCAAAAAGATTTTCCCCTTCAAGAGGATGAATTCCTCGCACTTGTGCTTTAGAGAATTGAGAGGTGTAATTATGAAATCTATGCATGAATGCTTTAGTCAACACTTCCTAAGATCTGAACGATTTGGTTAACTGTTGTGATCCACTTTAGGGCATTTCTATTACCAGCCAATGAAAATGGGAAGCTCTTGATCGCATATGCCTCATTCTGGGACATCATTCACACTACGACTTGATATTGGAATAAGTGTCCAATTGTAGCCTTGTAGCCTTCTTTAAATAACTTCATCATAGGCCACCTTAAGTAACAGATTTGTTTAGTTTCTAGAACTGCTATTAGAATTAGGGCGTTCATGTAATGCAGGTATTCAAGAACCATTATAATATGGGATTCTATGAATACTTGTTCCTTTGGAGGGTCATCCCTCTCCCTCATCTTCTTCTTTTCAGCTTGATTGAAGGCCTCTGTGAAGTTAGATGAGATCTGATGGTGAAAATAAGCCCTTTTTGCCAGACAAAAATGGATTTCTTCTACCTCTAGGCAATCAAGCAATTGTTGATCATTCCAAGCAATGTTCCTCCATTTTTGAACATAATTAGCCGCATTCTCACCATAATGTTGGTCCCAGTTAATAAGAGACTTCCTGATCTCTCCTTTCTTTTGGAAAGGAAGCATAGCAGGAATATATCTTGCAAGGAGACCCATTCTTTGGCCCCTTGAACTGCAGGTGTTTGGAACCAGTTCGTCTTCACTTCCGGAGAAAGTGAGTTTTGAAAATTCTGATGCATCTTTGTGAGGTTTGGATTTTCTTTGCAGCACTCATTAGCATAGCTTAGGAGGTGTGTGCCTAGCAAATCATCAACATTGAATACGGTAAAACCTTGATGATGGTGTTCTCTTTGGCGATCGCGCCTTCTACGAGAGTGTTCTCACCTCTTGTTTAGTTGGATGGTGGAGGCCTCTCCTTTACCAATGTGATAGCAAGATGCCACTATCATATATTCAAGTGGATTATCCTCATAGAGCTTGGTTTATTTTCAGTTTCTAAGTCTATCGAATTGTCTTAAAATGTTGTCCATACTTCGTCTGCAATTGACGGAAGTGATGGCAATAGCTCCTAAGCATAGAGCTCTGGGCACACTTGACCAAGGCAGACTCTTTTCTTTTTTTTTCCCACCATTTTCTTGTAGAAGGATTTAAGCCTCTCGAGTTGGAGGTAACCCCTAATTATGTATGGTTAGAACCATGATGGCTAGTGGTGTATCCTTTTAGGATATGAGAATAAATCCTTTAGACGCTCTTCCATTTCTTTCTGCTTTGCATATTTGGTTTGATGATTTCATCCCTTACATCTCATCAATGAAACTTCTGGGATGTCTTTTAGGCTAACAAGATCCCAACCTTCATCATCAACTATGACTTTCTTTTGCACCTCTTGGCTAAAGGTTTTTGGGAACTAACAATCAAATTCCTGTTCTAGCATTTCTAAATCGGGAATTTCTTTCATCGATATGTTATTGGATGTCACCTGTGCATTCTTCTTTGGTGTAATTATTCCACTCTTCATACAATGGCTGATTATTCTTCTTACTATTTTGCATTTAACTATTGGATGATGGATGCCCTGATGGTAACAATAGTATAGGGGATGATTCACCTTATCTGCCTCTGTTGGGAATAGAGGTTCTCGTAGCTTTATATTTCTTGATTGAATTAGCCCTAATAAAATTGGCACCACTTCCTCATCAGAGTATGGTATTTTGGCTCCAGGATCTTTCTTTTCTTTGACTCTTTATCATTATCTCTAGTTTTAGTCTCAATGGTGTTGACAGAAGTGTTCAGTTTGCTTCTTTCTGATTCTTTCTTCTTAGGCCAAAAGTTCTTTCTTTCTACTTATCGTCTTGGACTTTGCTTTTTCCAGAGAGGGAAAGGAGGCATTGCTTTTGACTTGACTCATTGGCCAGCACTCAAAAGGTGGTGATCTGCTCATTCACCAGGATTGCAAGGTCGACCTTGATGCCATTGCGGCATAGGTAAACTCTTTGGTCTTTTGTTAAGGTTGCCTCATATTTGCTGGCTTTCTTCTACCAATAAGAGATGAACTCCTCCACGAGTTCATCATCCCTTTGCTTCATGAGAGAGAGGTCGACTGATGTGACATCTTTTTTATTCATACAAAACCTTGTCAGAAATAGGTTCTACATGTCATTCCAGGTATTGACTAATCCTCCTAGAAGCATTAGGTACCACTAGAATGTCAATCCCTTGAGTGATGAGCCAAATAATCTCAAGTAGAGATTGTGATAGATAGCATAGTTTCCCATCTTGAGATTGAAGAGGGTGAGATGATGCTGGGGATCATCGGTTCCATCAAATGTATGGAAGTCTATTATCTGGAAGCTTGGTGGGAATAACTCATTCCCGATCTCTAGCAGATATGGCCGGTGATATATGTTCGGCACTTAAGAAGGCAAGTTTATCTACTTTTGAGCCATCAAATCATTCATCATTTCACTAAAGTGTGCCATGGGATCTAGGTTCATTTGTTATGGTTGTGCATGCACATTTGCACCAAATGGTTGTGGCGGAACCTTTACACCAAATGGCTGTACATGCACATTGATATTGGGCATTTGCTGAGGTGAAGTGACTGGAGAAGTGAGGGGTGAACTATCCGCTCCTATGGGATCTCCTCTTGGTGGGTAAAAGATGAATGGTCCCGGCAGTGTAACCGTTCCCATGGATGGAAGGTTGGGAGGATGTGCAACATTAGATGGTTAGCCAGGATTGGAGGTTTGGCCAACATTCTGTTTGCCCATATCTCTCTTAACCACTGATTTTCAACCTCGAGTAATTTCAATCATCTCATTATTTCTTCCATGGAAGTGGAAGCTGCATTTCCCTCAACCATTTAGGATGTGACTGTTGGGGCACATTAATGTCCGTGTATCAATTAGTGAGGAGATGTAGATACTTGATCTTCTCTCCCGACATCCTCTTGCAGAGAATGAAATATCGGGGGAGGCACCATGGATCTAGCCATCGACCTCATAATGATTGTCAGACGAGGTGGGCTAGGTGGTGTAGGTGACAAGTCCCCATCGACCAAAGTGGTACATACACTAATAGGCTGTACCTTCCTCTTTTTCTGGTCTCTTTTCTTTGGGCTACCAAAATCAGCCCTTCTTTCCCTCTTTTCTACTTTCAATGCCTTCCTTAGCATCTCTAGGGTGCTTGTCCTATCGATCTCTCTTCTTTGAGAATAGGAAAGATTGGCTAAAACAACAAACATATTGCTTTTCCAGTATTTATCCTGGGATGGAGATGACCTTCTTACCATTATAGTGTCCTTCTCGGATGGCAACTTCCATCCTTCCTTCTTTCCTTGAATAGTCAACCTGCGGGTTAACCTCTTCTTGGACTTTTCTTTCTTTGCTATTTTTCTTTTAGTTACATTCACAGAATGAGTACAATTCTTCGCGGCTTTGTTTTTTGCATTCCTTCCAAAGGAGCTAGTAGGTTTGGGATTGAAGGGAGCTTTGTTTGCCTCCCCTTAATTGCACTAGCAAGGTTGATAGCTATAACCTTCTTCTACTTTGTGGGAGAAGAGACCCAAGTATTCCTAGCTTTTAGGGAGTTTGAAGTGGTGTTGCAGACAAATTCATCTCCAACGATTCTAGGAGCATGAGTGGAAATAGATTTTCTTCTCTACCTCTTATTCTTTTTGTGCTTCTTCTCAACCTAGTTGTTGGAGGTTGAGTCAGTAGAAGCCACTCCTAGCATTGCTAGGGCAGCCTTCAATGCTGCTGGAGCTGTTATGGAAGTTGTTGATGTAGCTCTAGCTGAGGAAAAAATTAGAGTCGCATCCCTCTTGTAGATGGCTGGTGCCAGGCCGGTCGGCATCATAATGAAAGAGTGGGAGATACTCCTATCAAAGATGCATTGATGGCAAAGCCACTGCCTAGCAAGAATCCAAAAGCAAGTGCTGGAGCCATTAAGATTGAGCTTTTGAAAGGAAATTGAGTGAATGTAGAAATTACTAAAGATTTGCAAAGAGCAAAAGAAGAGCTAAGTCAGTTTCATGAAAGAATAAAGTCTCTAAGATGCATTAGTATTACTTTTCCTTAAAGATGAAGGGTGGGATGTTTCACATCGAGTTCACTATTTTTGTAACAAGTACAAAAAGAGGAAAAACAAAAATGGAACAATATGAAGAGATTTGTCATTTTTGGAATGAATCAAATAATTTTCATTTTGTTATTGATTGTCCATAATTGATTACACTTACTATGTACATCAAAAAAATTATATGTTCAAATCCTAGACCACAAGTGGTCCTGATTACATCTCCATAATGGGAGAAAAACCTTGATTAAAAAGAAAAGTACAATGCATCTTAGAAACCCAAAAATAAAACACACACTTTCTCAAAATGATTGTGTGCTGTCTTTAGGATCACCGAGTATATTGTGATGACTTGATATTTCGGGGATTGCCTCAAGTCAGTGGGCGGATAGGGTGACACATCTCTAGACTAGGTTGCTAGACACTAGGTCAACCTAATGAATGAGTGTTTTTTTCTAATTGGTTTATCCTGAGTGGAATCAAGACCAGGTGATTTCTACTATTTAGACTGCAAGAAACCATAGATACAGTAGGTGGTTTGTGACCCAATTAGTGTATCCCAAAAAACTTAGGACCGGGTGATCTCTATTATGCTTAGACTTGAAAGAGACCAGAAGAAAACAGGTAAGTTAGGTTTGGTTCAACTTTCTCGCATTGCCGATGAGAAGCTTAGGAAGAATTGGCCAGGTTAACTAGGTTTAACTCGGCTCTCTCAATGGCCCATGAGAAGCTTAGGAAGAATGGGCTAGGCTAACTAGGTTTAGCTCGGCTCTCTCAATTGCCCATGAGAAGCTTAGGAAGAGTGGGCCAGGTAGACTGGTTTTAGGTTAGCTTTCTCACATTGCCCATGAGAAGCTTAGAAAGAGTGGGCTGGGTTAATTGGGTTTAGCTGATTTGATGATATTTACTAAGGTTTGACTCGGTGAGTCATGACTCAGTGACTTAGTCAGTCATGACTCGATGACCCGATCCTAGACTTAGGCTTTTGAATAATTTGTTAAGTGGTGGTTGCTAAAGTTTAACTCAGTGAGTCATGACACAGTGACTCGATCCTAGATTTAGTCTTTTGAATAAGTTGATAGAAGTGGTATTTGCTAAGGTTTGACTCGGTGAGTCATGACTCAGTGATTTAGTGATCCGATCCTAGACTTAGGCTTTTGGAGGAATTGATGAGTGGTGTTTTCCAATATCCTATGAAAAACTAAAACCAGGTGATCTCTGCCATTTATACTATGAGATATCAAAGATCCTGGTTGCATGAATTAAGCCTAATTACACTTTGAGTTAATTAAGCTTAATCATGGTTAATACTAATGATAGTGATTAGTGCAAAATGAGAGTTCTTAATTGATTTAAGAGAATGTCATTAGTTCCCTGATTTATGAGGCATTTACAAGGTAACTCTACCATTAAAGGAGTTTAATTAGTGTTTAATCAGGGTTTAATATGTTTAAATGTGTAATTTGACATTATTCAATTGTTCACTAATCATATAGGACCCATCATTACCATAGAATGGGTGGGACCCATGTGTGTACCATGTTGGGTCATGGCAGAGTGCCTTTAGGCACTAGAAAAATTACCAATGGCCAAAAGCCATTGGTGTCAAGTGAGGCACCTACCTCTTGAAAACTCTTCCAAGCTCCTTCAGAAATTCTCTTTTTTAAAGGTCCAGAAAGGGCGTATTTATAGTTTTTTAGCCTCTGGGGGCAATTTTGAAATTTTAGAAAATTATCTTGGTTGCACCCATAGGGGCATTTTGGGCATTTTAAAAAATTTACCTTGGTTGCACCTATAGGGGCATTTTGGGCATTTTTGAAAATTGTGCCTTGGTTGCACCTATGGAGGCATTTTGGCAAATTGTGCCCTGATTGCATTTATAGGAGCATTTTGGGCATTTTGAAGAATTGGAGCCTAACTACCTCACCCTGGGAGGGAGCTTGACTCCCATGCCTTGGGAGGAGCTTGACTCCCATGCCTTGGAAGGACCTTGACTCCCACACCATGGGAGGACCTTGACTCTCATGCCTTAGAGGAGCTTGACTCTCATGCCTTGGAAGGACTTTGACTCCCACGCCTTGGGACGAGCTTGACTCCCACGCCTTGGGAGGAGCTTGACTCCCACGCCTTGGAGGGACCTTGACTCCCATGCCTTGGTAGGAGCTTGACTCCCATGCCTTGGGAGGAGCTTGACTCCTACGCTTTGGAGGAAGCTTGACTCCCATGCCTTGGAGCTTGACCGCCACGCTAGGGGCATTTTTGGAATTTTCATTTACGCATTTAGACAATCCAAATATTTTAATTAAAATACTCTTACTAATGCGGATTGCCAAAAATCTAATTAATTGCATGCATGTCTGATGTGGGTACCATGCAGTTAATTTGTTAAATAGATTTTACGATGCACTCTTTTATATACCTCGGTATATTTTCAAAAATCTATTTGCTGAGAGTCGATTTACAATCATATATATATATATATGTATACATTCATATATATATTAAGTTCAATTTCATAAAAAATGATGTGAATAAATTTGCTCATCCATCTCCATTTGTGAGAAAATGCATATCTAGCAAAATATTTTTGCTACATGTTTTGCTACCTTCTTTTCTGTATGGGCAAAATTATTGCACTTCGGGCAACAAAGTCTTCTAGCTACATAGCATGTGAGCAAAAATGTTAAAGGGCTTGCTGGCACTGCCCATCCCATCTGCATGCCACGCTGGTAGGTTTGCTGGTTGCATGGATAAGGCATTACATCGACTCCACAACATGTCAGTCATCCCTAGTGCATTTGCATGTGAGGACCTTCGTCCATCTGTCTGCCTCCTCGACTGCATGGCACCTCATAACAAGCTATGGACATCTTTGCATCTAGATGGAGTAACTTGAGAGTCATCAGTGGCTCTCTATCGAGATGGGATAGGCTAATTCAGCACCAAGGCAATGATATCGTCGACATTTATCCCATGTTCGACCTATCAGACCCATCAACGTGTTTGGCAACCACAGGTAGATGATGCCTTCTATGTCCTCTTGACGAAGGTTGCCACCAATCATCCCTCCTCTGGCGAATCAGACCTATCCTCTGCCATCTTCGCTTGCTGCTGACGTAGTCAATGAGGTGCCACCTCTGTTTTCTAATGAAATGGAAAAAAACCAACGGCGGCTGCCTCTAGTGCCACCACCATCCGACCGTCGGACAGTCGATCCGCTCTGGTTAGAAACTTAGCGTCGACTTCGTGATGCTCAACTACTCTTCACCACACCCAATCTTTGCTTCTATTCGCTGGAAAATTCAAAGGAATGCTTGAAAAACCCATCTTCATTTTCGTCATCGTCGATTTTAGCCTTCTACTGCCTACCACCTTTCGACCATCGGACCGTCGATCGGTGCCAACCATAATGTCTCTGTCGACATCCTAGTCTTTGAGACCCTTTGTCGCATGGATCCCTACTCCCATTTGCCAAGAAAGTCAAAGAAGTGTTGAAGAACCCATCAACTTTAGCAGCAAGTTGCTGTTGATTTCTTGCACCGCCACTGTCTGTTGAGTGATTTGCTCCGATCAGAAAATTGGCGTCGCTGTTCCTACTCTGGCATTGCCTTCGCTGCACCATATCGTCTTCTCTGATCACCAAAAAATGTAGAATGAAGTAGATGTCGCCACCCTTCTTCGTCACTATTGATGACACTGCTGCTACTGCTATCTTCTCGCCATCTTTCAGCAATGTTGACGGGGTAGTTACCCATGTTTTTTGATAAAATGAGCAAAAACTCATTCTGTTAGTCTCCAGAGATGATATCATCAGCGTTGGCCATCTACTACCATGGCCTGATGGCTGCACATCAATAGCCTGCAGGCACGTTGGAAGTTCATTGTTGCCAATCATTGGATCGTAGGACCAAGCTTACGTGTCCTGGACTGCCCATTAGGGCATACCAATATGTTGCCCTATTTCTAGCATTCAAGAGGGAGAGTTACCTAAGTGGGTGGAGCTTTGCCATCTGGATAAATTCTCCCAGTTACATGGCATGTCAGCAGACCTTTGGCTGCCCATTTCTCTCAATTGCACGGCACATCAGCATGCCTTAGCTTTGTGGTTTAAATGGATAGTAACAAAACAACCATTGTGGATGCTTGGTTGTGCTGGAAGCTTCATACCTCAACAAGAAACAAAGCCCAAGCTTCATAGGCAACTCAGAGGCTACTTAGAATTAACTCAAAAGAAATTTAGCCTACATAGAAGTAACAGAGAATGTTGACAATACATAGAAGCATTTTCAGAAGGCATTTTCCAAAAAGGCATGAGTTAAAGAAAAATATCAAGATCAAATCTTATGTTACAGAAGTAAATCAGAAGCTACTCAGAGGTTCTTCATAAGTTTAGAATATATCCTTTGAAGATTAAGATAACTGACAAAAACTCTGAGAAGAATACTATCAAAAATCTACTTACTACAGAGGTTGCATAGAACCACCTTAGAAATTCTATTAAGGCATAAACCAAAGCACGAAAGTTCTAAGCATTCTACTCAGAATTTCTAAACTCCGACAATGTACAGAAGTCATCACCAAACTTGCCCAACTTGTTTGAAAATGATGCCAAAGGTTGTAATGGCTAAAAATTCAAATCCTATTGTTGGGCCATGGAAAATCAAAGGGAGCCATCTAGCTGTAGCCGAGCAGCTGTCCGACCGATTGATGACACCTG
>JAYJMB010014333.1:0-46012 GCA_036873735.1 Pouteria campechiana
TTTTATCTCATTATTTCCTCTTTTTTGTTTGAATTTTCGAGATCTTCTTTTATTTATTTATTCCTTTCTTACGCGCGCCCCACCCCCCTCCCCCCGCTTTTCTAATTCCCAAAACATGCATACAAATAATTAATTTGACATTTATATTTGCCGTTGGAAATTTGTACCATATAGCTTCTCCTAAACATTTAGTTGAGTTCATCTAATTATAATAGGGAGGAAATTCCAAATATGCATTTGATATTTAGATGCCCCCACTCGATCATATCAGGGATGATACCATGGCAACTTGTTTCACCCGGATGACAAGGGAGAAAATTGAGATGCCGTATGTGACACAGGTAGACCCGTTTAATTATATGAGAGAGGAAGTTCTGACAGTGTATTTGACATTTAGATGCTGAAAATTTGAAATGTTTCCAGTGCGGCCGATTGTTAGGTATAATAAATTAAAGATTTTAGAAATCTATTCATTTACCCTTCTTTTAATGCGCATTTAGGATTTGCAACAATCCATGAACATTTCATAGGGAGACCTACAAAATTGTTGGCACAATAAAAAATAAAAAATAAAAAAAGGAAAAACCGATGTCAATAGCGAAGGATTGATATCAGTTATAAAATAAATAAAAATAAAATTGACAGAAATTTTTACAGGAAAGGTAGGAAATTATGAAGAAAAGAAATAATTATAATAATTACATATCACAAAAATTAATTAAATTGTAATGATGGAAAAAAGTATAGATGAGTTAGTTAAAGCTTTTATTCCCTGAAAGGATTTCATTTCGGCCCAACCAAACTCCCAAACGCCCAACATCTCCTTCTCCAATTCAAAATCAATTTCATAGTCCCATTAATTTCCAACATTATGCAGCTGGAAAGTAACAAAAGAGATTAAAAGAAGCACCGACAGGGTAGGCAGAGCATCGATTTTCTCCCACTGCTCTTTCTAAGGGGTTTACTATTTCCAAGGTCCCACAACTACGCCTTGTTGAGTTTTTTTTTTTTTTTTTCCTGCTATATATTCCCATTTTCGTACGAAGTTCAAAGAATGCAAGAAGGAAAAAATAAAGTTGCTTCTAAAATATTTTAAAAATTCAGATACTTCTACGAATACCCATTGCATTTCTCCCTATCCCGTTGAAGTAAGCATTTTACATAGATGCACCAACTTAAACATCGATCATAATGTAAAACAGAATGCCTAGAGGCCCACTGATGTAAGAATGTAGGAAGTTATTTATATTAGTTAATTTATATTCATAGTATGCTTATAGCTTGGCATGGAATGGAGCTTGATTTTTCTCTTTTCAGAGTTTTTTCTTTTGTATGAATTTAGGACTTTTTATGACTTGAAAAAAGACTGTTGAAAGCAATGATAATTACTTCATTCCAATTTTAGAAAATTCTATCAGGAAAATCAAGCTTGTTTCAAGTCGACCCTCCATGACTTAGTCACATACAACAACGTAGGAATGAAGAAGAAAAGAAGATGGAGAGAAACATACCCAAGAAATCGATTATCAGTCGTCCATCGGAGTTTCGCCCTGCCCGCCTATGGAAGAAGGTGATACCAAAGGGCCAAGAAACTTCTGAGAAGGCCGCCGACAGGCCTCCGGTGTCGGAATTTGAGTCGCCGAAGTTGAAAATCGCCGGAAAATCGCAATCATCAGAACCCAACGAAACAGTTAGGATCGACAATAGAACAATTAGCCCAGTTACAGCCTTGGGTGGAGGAGAGTAGTAATCCATTTTAGAAAAATATGAGTTGCTAAGAGAAATGAATGGCAGAAATTTGATTGGGAAGAAAAGGTTTATAGATGAAAGAAAGAAAGCAATGCACACACGGCAGTGCATGGGTAGAAACTCAGTGTCATGTTGACTGACTTTTCTCCTCACGTTTGCCGCATACGACGATGTAGACGTGAGTATATCAGTTGTTCATTTGATGTCTGTTTCAGATCCTAAGGGCTAAAAAAAGGGAATGATTTATTACTCAGGTAGACCACTCCATATTAAAATAGATGAGGTAAAACCCTGATGGGTAAGATAGATTTAATTGAAATGGAATAGAACATAATGAAAATTATATTAGCAATATAACAAATGAAGTAAGTTGTAAAATAAATAAAGTTAAAGTTGATAAATAGATAATAATTAAAAATACAAATAATAAAAAATTAAAATTGTTATAAAAAAATGTAAAATCACGTCTTGAAGAGATCCATTCCGCTCCATGTATCCCAATCAAGCACTTAATTGCAAATGATCCCACGAAATCCCTTGGAGGGTGAAACTTTTTTTAATTTTCATACACCACAATAATTTTTTTTATTAAAATGAAGCTATTTAGTATATTTATTTCCAGACCTATTTCATCCATGGTATCAAAACTAGCTTTGATGGGAAATTTGAACAGGTCATAAAAAAAAAATATCAAAACCCACCACATGGTTTGAAAACATTTTTTTATTACTAAGGATCACTTAGGTTTTCAATTAAAATAATCTTCAATTCATTGACTAAATAAATAATTTTAAGTATATTTATTGGATTAGATCTGATCAAAATTTTATGATTTATAAAAGACCTGTACATTCCATTTATGTAATTTGCAAAGAAAGGAATGGTCTTGCCCAACCACTACAAGAGCAAGTGTGTCCCTGACGCGCAGAGACATGTCAAAAGCGAAAGCCACAGTTTTGTTCCTACATTTATTGTTTCTGTAGAAAAAATTCAGGAACATTGAATGTCATTTATGTGAGCTGTAAAAGCAGCGAACTCATAGATAGGTATTTTTAAATATAGTGATCTATATAAATTATGATGTTTTGTTTTATTTAAAGATTAATAGGCCGGCTTAGAGTTTTGTTACATTTAAAGTGGACCCACTTCAACCGAGCTTTACATGTCAAATAAGCCTAGTTGGTTGTCCAGAAAAAAAGTTATTTTCTATGGGATAATTTGTTATAGACCCACCATAGCCAGTTTATTTTTCATTATCATCCGTATTGGGGATTACTTCAATTAGAAAATAAATAAAATTAAAATAATAAGAGTAATAATTAAATGAAGGTAGTAATAATGGAAACAAAAAAGAGAATTTATGATTGGTGCAAGTGAAATTATCTAATAGAGGTGGAATTTTCTTTGTCGGTGCAAAATGCAAATGGGTTTGCTTGCGTCGATTGGAAAGCACTCAAGCAAAAGTAGAATCGTACACGATAGCCGACAATGACGTGATCTAAACCGTTGAAAAATGATGATCAGATGGGCATGACCGACTGATGTATTGAATTTTGCCGGAAGAATTGACTGGCTGGATTGATTGCTGCACAAGAAGCTGAAAAAATGCATCCATCGCAATACGTACGGCTTGCGTGAGGAGTTTTGTGTTGGTGCCACGCTAGACAAACAAACAAAAATGCTATTGCTGCCAGCTACAAAACTCCCCCACATACTTTTTTTTTCTGATGCAGTTATGAATGTGACTCCATTGTCCAGTTCATGAAAAATTAGGCCTAAAATATTGGTTAAGAAAAACCACATTTAAACCCCATCTTTTGGAAAAAAACCGGCAGCCACCAGCCAATTGGAGCTAAGCTAACTTCAGCATCTGAGGCCTTTTCCATGACCGAGGCATGGGAATCTGCCTTGAGTTGGGCTTCAGTGGAGCATGAGTTCACATTCAGTATTGTCTGAACTGCTAATGCTGTATTGAAGGCACCTTTGGATGGTGTCAAATAAAAGTTCTCTTAGAAATGAAGTAGAAATGATTTTGGCAAGAAAGGAGATGATACTAGCCATGTAAATAAGCTAAGCTAAGATAATTTTTTGATAAAAAGATGAGCTATGAAAGTGTAAGATCGTTACCATAGAAGAATAATACATCCACCAAATAATGACTCTTTGTATAATACCCCAAACTTTAGCTAATGTGAAGTATTATCTGCTTTGGGGGAGATTTGGTGAGCCCAAAGTGGACAATACTTTACATTGGCTAGAGTTAGGGGTGTTATAAATGATATCAGAGCCACTTTCTGGCTACTGCCATGTGAACAGATATAGAGAGCTTACATTAGATATATGGTGAAAAAGATCCTAAGAATACTCAAGTTATTGTGAGACGCATCTTGGGTCAGAAGAGTAGGCCTAAGTGGGAAAAACCGTGTGGGCTATATGCATCAGCGAGATTTGGTGAGCTAAAAGCAGATAATACTTTACATTGGCTAAAGTTGAGAGTATTACACTTTCCATATACCCCTTTCACATTTTTCCATTTTGCAAGTTTTATATGTACCTCCTAAATGACTCTTTAGCACTCAAGTGCCTTGAAAATAAGGGTTGTGGGGAGCATCTACAATGGTTGGAGTGGGCCGCAATAGGTAAAAAATATATATCAAAAATGGGAAAAGGCCCAAAAAACCTGATTGAATTGGTCAAATGTCTAATTCATGGTCCAATTAGTTCAACCAAATGAACTATTTTTTTTTTGAAAAAAATATATAATACAATATAATCTTAAAAAATCTAAGTTATAAACATATATAGATATATAGATCTTTTATTATAATACTATATTAATTTAATGCTTCATTTATTTTATTAATAATATTAAAATTAAAAAAGTCTACTATTTGACTGAATCGGGCTAGATTAGACCAATAAACTTACTGGTTGCGGTTGAACTGATTTAGTCCAATTTTGATAATGCTGATTTTTACCCAATTTTTGCTCAAAATTTTTTTATTCTCTTATGACTTACCTAAAAATTTTTGGCTAGTCAAAAGGTTCAAATTTTCTTATTTTGGCTCTACTTTTTTTCTATAAAAGTTGCTCTTGGTCCTTAATTTGATGCTTGTATGCTTTTTATATTAGCTCTTTATTCTTTTTCCTTCTTCTTTTTGTTGCTATTTCTTTGTAAATTTTTAACCCCAAACAATATTTACCTGAGGCCAGGGTAATCCATTATAGTTTCTTTTTGTTGCTTGGAGTAAGCAGTCATTAATCCCAATAGTTTATTAATTTTACCACAACTAAGCTGATATTTTAATGGTATCTTAATTTATCAAAACTAATTGCAATGGCTTTACCTGCAATAAATGGCATTGTTGGGGTCGTTATAAGTTATAACAACTTGCTCCATGGGTCGAAGCAACCAAAGATGCCACCTCTTAGATTAGATTGTTGACTTTGAGCCAAAAATGAGAACTAGAATTATATCGACCGCACATATCATTATCATATGATGACAATGATTATCAAATATAGTTTCTCTCTTCCGAAGGCTATAATTTCTTTTTATCGAGCTACATGTCACTATAAGGGAAAATGAGGATGCAGTTAGTCTTCACTATTTATAGTTGTTTGGACAGATGAGTGTATCATTTAATCAAAGAAGGATGAGAATAATTTAAGTCTTGTTACAAAAGAAAACATTTTCTTTTTAAAAGGAAATAGACTACCGTTGGAGTGATCAAGAGCTCAAATTTATTTCCCAATGAAAGGAAAAGAAAATTTTATTTGCACCAAAAAAATTAATTTCTTGTTTGGGCCTAGCCCAAATCATCCTTTGAGAATCTTGTTTAAAGATCTTGCAAGGCAAAGAAAACCTCAAAGGGCTCTGGGGTAGTCCCAGTGTGGGCAGTTCGACACTTAAATCAGTAAGGGACCTTAGTAAAGGTTATAAAAAAAGAGTGCTTATGTGAAAACATGCATACCTACTATATTTAAAACTAAGCTTGAGTCAATGCATAGAAGAGTTGGTGTTATATGTTGGGACAATCGTGATTAATTGAGGTTTCTTGATCGAAGACATATTTTAGGGAGTATACGTGCTTTACTCTTATTAGGAATCTTATAGAAATACTGGTTCCACGTAAAACCATGTGGAACAATGCATAGTTGTGGTAAACTTAGACTATATCTTTGGTTGGAATCACAAGTTGAAATGGATTAATCTATCCACCTTTAGTATTTTTCTTGTGTTATGATTCCTTAACACTAGTCCCCCCTCAAGGAAACATGGCAAAACTTATCTTTATGGTTTGCTTGATTTTTCATGCTTCTATTTCAACAATGCTTTCATATGCTTTGTTAGAATGACGTGATACTTCCAATTAAGTAACGTTTCTATTATATTGCTCAGCATGCCTAGTTTCTAGAGGCTTTTGTATTGTACTCAACACTCCTTAGTGATTGGTGCTTCCACCTTGCGGATGCGATGGGGATCATAAACTACGCAATGGCTGGGCTTCTGAAGCTATCACGCTTTTAGGATCATGCAGTCGTGAGTGTACAGAAACCATCTTAGCTTTTGGAACTGTCATTTTAATAGGACAATGAAGTTACCAAGAATCAAGGCCATTTAGTAGCATCTAAGAGGAGCATTGAAAAAAAGCTAGTATAGATGACCAAACAATGGGCATGGATGCTAGTTTTTGGAAATCTAGGATTGTTGCAGATTTTCCTTAATACAAGTGCATGTGTTGTTAACAAGTAATACAGAGTGAGTAAGATATTGTTCCCACAAGGATATCTGTATGCCAAGTACCAATTATTCTAACTCTAAATTCTGTTTGAAGGATTAAATTGTGATATGTTAATATAAATAGAAAAAATCTAGATTAATGAACTCTAGCAATGATGTGGATTATCAACAAATATAAAGAGATAATGATTAAAATATTTAGGGGTTTCTGATTTCACTGGATTAATCATATTAAGTTTCATCAATTTTAAGCAATCGCTGTTTGCTCCTATGTTGATAACAAGTTTCTCTTTATTAATAGCTATTCTTTTTCAAGTCATAATAACCTATCTTAATTAGCTAATTTCCTACATCTCTGTGAAAATTACAAACCAATCAAGATGCATTAAGATCAAGAAAGCTGTAATGTTGTATAAGCTTCATGGATATCTCTATCATCATAATCATCTTATGATGATTAATCATGGTCTAATTCGATTATCGCTTCGTAGCCTCAAATTGAATTATATATCATGTTGAAAGGGCTAGCATTCTTTTACAAGCATTAACATTAGATTAAACACTCAACACAGATAATCAACAAATAAAGAAATGCATTAATATAATCAAACCAAATAATCATTATCAGGTTACATCATTCCCCTAGATCAAGGCACTTAACTCATAATGAAATTAAGTAAAACAATACACATTATCTTGAACATGATTAACAAAGAGAAATGATTAAAAAAGAACAAAGAAAGATCAAGAGATAAGTTTTTCCATGTATTATTTTCTACACTTTGTTCCCTTGTCAACTCCCTCTTCCTTTGTAAGAAGATTCCACCTTTAATCTTGTGTAGTTGCTTCTCTTTCTTGTTCTTTACCTCCAAACCTTGCCAAGGTCTCCCCAAAGATGTGCCAAAACTTTATTTTATATCATCTCCATTAGGGTTTAGCTTTGGTGAGCAAATCAAGCAAGATCTAAAAAATCCATTTTATAGTCTCTAGTGCTAAGCCATGGCTCAACTTATTGCTGCCTTTGCAATACATTGTATTCTGGACTTGAACCAAAACTCAACTTTTTGTTTCTTTTACTAAGTATGCCATCCTGTAACAGTGTTGCGGCTCAGCTTTTTGTTGGCCCTATTAATCATGGTGTCCTGTACCTGTGCCATGGCTTAGCCTCCTATTGGCCAAATTTTCCTCTTACTCGATTGTTGCTTTCCATTCTCTATCTCGGGATTGCTTAGCCTCCTTTTCTCCATATTTAGTTCTATCTTTCTAATGTCCTGCAAGCACACAAAAACTTCATAAATTTCTCAGGAAAATTCTCAAGAATTAGCAAATGATAGGCTTAGATAGTAATCAATATACATGAATAAAATTCACTCATCAAAAAACACCACTAAACTTAACCTTTTGCTAATCCTCAAGCAAAATAAAAAAATGCAAAATCTATCACTTAACAAAATATGTTTCTTTACAGAAAACTATAAAAATGCATCTACAATCAAGTTTAGCTTTCAGAGATCTCAAAATGCTATTATATGCATATAACTTTAGAACAAATTTCAAATGCATTCTATGTCTACAATTTTAGCTCAAGCATTGTTGTAGTTTATTCTTGATTCCTAATGTGTGTGTGTGTGTATAAGATATAGCTGATGTTATTTATTCACTTGTGGCTTGGATAGGAATTGACAACTAAAAGAAACTATCATGTTACTCTATAAACTCATATCTCACATTCTTTCACTAATTTTAACAACTTATCACCTAGAATCAATAGGTCTTAATAAGCATGTAGTGAGGCCTTAGTTTAGCTAACAAGAAAATGAATAAAGGATTCACAAAGTAGAGACATAGAGATGTAAAATTTTATCTTCAATAATTGCATTCTCTTTTTGTAAACATCTATATATGGGCTATATTACTATCACACTCCCAAATTTATTTTCTTTGAATTCGTTAGGATGTGATCCAGCCAAGTGAAAGACAAATCCTTATCTATTCTTTTTGTTTGACACCCATTTTTCCTTGTTTTGGCATTATTCTTTTTTTTACACCCCCAAACTTGTTTTCTTCTGCTCTCTCTCATTCTCTTCTAATAACCATGTACATCAATTATGCCTCTAAATCAGCCAAATATGGTTTCTCAAGTTTAATTAGTTTGGTGATGAGGCTAAATAAAGAAAAGTCAAATGTCGTTCTTTCATTAAACCTCAACGGCAATACTAGTGATAATGATGTGTTAGGTTAGTTAGAAAGGCTCAAATTGATCAAAGAATGCCTAAATTATTTTTTTAGTGATTTGTTATTAAAGTTTTACTTCTAACAATGATTAAAACAAATTTTAGAGTGACACTAAATCTTTTTCATAAGGCTGCTTAGTTCTTTTTTTCATACACATATAAACAAACAACATGGCTAAGTGTTCAAGTTGGTGAGGAATCTCAAGTACAACTCAACAATTGCTTAAGTATACATACTAAACATACTTTTTCTCAAAGTTATATTCAATGTATCTTATTCTTATCATTCATCTCATACAACTAAACTTAAATTATATATATATATATACATGAAAAGACATAAAATAAATAACAAAAACTAGTAACTGATAAGCTCAAAATATATCATATTTTCTATATCTAAATTCATATGTTTAAAATTTGCTTTTAATATTTTTTAGTAGATGTTGCATTTAATAAAGTTTGATTTATTGATCTGTAAAATGAAATAGAAGATTACAAAAGATGTTACCTTAAAGCAATTTCTAGGACTAATGGAGGCATATTTGGAAAGTTTGTTCAACACAAAAGTTTTAGACCTTGTTCTTATCTTTCCAATGCATTAAAAATCATACAACTCTGAATTTATAAGAGAAATTTATGACTAAAATAGTGTAACTATCTATTGAACTTCGCATTTGTCTGCTACTCTATTTGATAGAAGGCGTCACTCTGAACGCTCACAATTCATAAAAGATGAATGATTTAGACAAATTGATCAACATAAAAGTTGTAGCCCTTGAAATTATATATATTAATTCAAAAATAATGAAGCAATTTTGAGTCCTTATGAGAAAGTTATGATCAAAATAGTGGTACCTTTCCAACAAAAAAAAAAACCCAATGCAGATTTGGTGAATCTGAAGTTCACTAACACAAAAGGTGTTACTTTGAGGGCCTACCACTCAAAATACAAGTAAAATTAGGAAAAGTGATTAACATGAAAGTTGTAGATCTTGAAATTATCTATCCATTTAATAAAAATCACTTAATTTGGAGTTTTTATGAGAAATTTATGATAATTCTACTAAAACTACTCTAGAACATCAAAAACTCCAAAGCAGAATTTTTACTTCGAATTCACTTCAGAGAACTCCGAAACATCTTTTACTCTGAAGTTCACTTCAAAGACCTCCAAAGTAATAATTTTTTCTACAAAATTGGCTTCAATGACTCTAAAGTTAATATTCAGTGAACCAGTAGCTCGATTTTCATGCCTCTAAAGCAGCCTAACAAGAAAAAAAGTTTGAAATCAAAGCTTAGAATTAGAAGTGCACAAATTTAGTTGTTCTTCCATGTGTCAAATGTTGTTGTTTAAACTTTGATTAGCAATATATTTTTAGCAATGGGGTTCCACAATGATCATCATTTGGAATCATCTAAGTTATTTTTGGAAGCAAGGTTCTTTGTATACGTTACTGAATTTCTGAAAGTTTTTGGATTGCATAAACTGTTGCAATATTTGAAAGGGATCTTTTGGAAATTAATTGTGTAACATCTATTATTGGAAGTTATATGAAAACAACCTTTCTGAATGGAAAAGATGGAGTTATTTTTAGAAGAGGATTTCTGTGCGCAAGGGATTTGTAATTCATGAAGGAGTGTTACTATAATCATTTTGTCTGGGTTATTTAAGAAGATATCTACGGACAGAGCAAGGGGGGACTAGAGTGGAGCATAGATAGAGAGTTGGATGAGGAGAAGAGTTTAGAGCAAGAAGATCATTGGAGAAAGCTGTTGCAACCTAAATATTCTGTTTTCTTTTTAAGTTCATCTTTTATTTTTAAATCAACATTCAATATTGGATTATGATGATGTTTATTAATTAATTTGTTGGTTTCAACTCAAATATGAGGTTTTAAATTTTTGTTATCTAGGATTAAATGGATCCTAGTAATGAAGCTTGTGTTGATAATTGATTTTTGAGTTTAATTATCTTCTTCCTTGTTACTTCTTCTTTTCGAAGCTTAATGCGTGTATGTGCTTAGTTACCATATACATGAACTAAGATTCTTAATTTATACTTGAGAGAGGTGAATTAGGAATTGACTCTTGAATTGAAGAATATATGATGCAATAAAGTCTAGAATAACCATTGTACATGTGTAATCCGTGTGAATATGACCTTGCGAGTGCATATATTATACTTGGATGCTTAAGATAAATGAGTTTATTAATTTAGATTTACATGGAGACATAGTAAATCACTTTAATAGGCACACCTAACATAACACTTGAGAAAAGGTGGTAGATACTTTAGTGCATCCAATTGACAATGAGAAGAATGATGATTTACTCAATGCAACTCATCGATATAAGTGGATTTGTTAGGTGAAGTTGAATTCTTAGATATTTCATCAATTGATATTTCTTCTTTTGCTCTTACAATTTGTAAACTTTGTTGCTTATTCAAATTTAGTTCTTATATCATTTATTGAATTTCATTCAATCAAATATTACTAATTTGATACAAGTTTGGTACTTAGTGTGTAACAACTTACTTGTTTGTGGGAATGGTACTCAACTTACCTCATTTATATTACTTGTGATCATGTATACTTGCATGAGATCCAACAAGTTTTTGGCGTTATTGCTGTGGAAGGCAGTAAATTATACATTAATGTCAATACTAATCAAGATTGGTATTACTTTGGTTTTTCTTCTACTTAGTACTGATATATGTTTAGTTGATTCTTTATTATAGTTTGTTTTAAACTCTAGATTTAATTTATTCCTGTTATTTGTGCAGAAAGTAGTGCATGGTATGAAGCCAACAAGGCAATCTAGCTGAATTTGATTCAGAAATTGATTTTACCTACAGAAGAAGACTAAAAGAATAATCAATTCTGACTGATAAGATGGAAGAAGCAAGTGTAGCTAGAGAGGCTATAGTTAAAAATCCAAGCAGGCTTTTAAGAGATTGTGTTGCTCCAACTATTCAAGTACAAACATTATGCATAAGAAGACCAACAGTTTAAGCAAATAATTTTGAAATTAAGCCATGTCTTATTCATATGCTTCAATAATCTGTGTAATTCAGTGGACTTTAGAGCGATGATCCAAACAACTACTTGATGCTTTTCTTAAAATTTATGATATAATTAAATATAATAGAGTTTTTTATAATGTAATCAGGTTAAGATTATTTTCATTTTCTCTTAAGAACAAAGCTAAAAAGTTGGCTTTCTTCTCTTCCTGCAGGCTCAATTACAACTTAGTATGCAACGGCAAAGAAATTCCTAGGAAAGTTTTTCCCTCCTTCAAAATCTACTAAAATGTGCAATGATATCATGACTTTCATACATATGGACAATGAATCACTATATGAGGCATAGGAAAGATTCAATGACTTGCTGAGGAGATGCCCACATCATTGACTATCCATTTGGATGTAAGTACAAACTTTTTATAATGGGACTAGTCCAAATTTTTGTTCTATGTTTGATGCAGCTACAGGAGGATTATTGAATAACAAATGCCAGAAGAAGCTTACAAACTATTAGAGGAGATGACATCTAACAGCTATTAGTGGCCTACTGAGAGGCTACCAATGAGGAGACTAGTAGGAGTGCATGAAGAGGACAGGTATGAATGCTTCAGCAATGAAAATTCAAAAAGTAACTTGCAATTTCTGTGGTAGAGGACATGCTAGCATGGATTGTTAGGTCGGTGATACTTTTGCACAATCTAGTGAGAATGTTAACTTTGTTAGTAATTTTAATAGGTCACAAAACAATTCATACAGCAACATTTACAATCCAGGGTGGCAATATCATCCAAATTTCTCATGGAACAATTAGAATGTAGCAAGGGCACCACCAAGATTCAAGCAACCAGAGGAGAGAAAATCTAATCTAGAAGATATGGTCAGCAAAATTGCAAATAACACTCAAAATTTCATGAGTAGCACCCAAGAATTCATGCATAACACAGACATGAGGTTTCAAAATTAAAAGGCCTCAATGAAGAATTTGGAGATGCAAGTAGGATAACTAGTAAATATGTTATCAAGAAGATAACAAGGTTCTTTGCCTGGCAACACAGAGAAAAATCTAATTAAAAAGGTAAAAGTTGTTACCCTGAGAAGTGGAAAGCAAGTGGGAGTAGAATATGTTCAATGAGAGACTCTCAAAGAAAGAAGAGAGGAAGTTGTTGAACAACTACAAGAGGCAAGAAAGAGTAAACTATTTCCAGAGAATCCAAAGCCTTATGTGCCTCCAATCCCTTATCTTCAAAGACTTCAATAACATAAGATGGATAAGCAGTTTTCTAAATTTATGGATATATTTAAAAAATTGCATATTAACATTCCTTTTGTAGATGCCTTAGCATAGATGCCCAGCTATGCAAAATTTTTGAAGGAGATCTTGGCAAACAAATGAAAGTTGGAGGATTATAAAACTATGAAGTTGAATGAAGAATGTTCAGCAATCTTGCAAAACAAACTGCCACAAAAGATGAAAGATCCAAGGATTTTCACTATACCTTGTACTATTGTTGATTTAAATTTTGAAAAGGCATTATATGATTTGGGTGCAAGTATCAACTTAATGTCTTTCTCTGTTTTCAGAAAATTAGGATTGGGAGAGATCAAAACAACTATAGTATCACTTCAACTTGCTGATCGTTTAATCAAACATCCAAGGGGTATTGTGGAAGATGTGTTGGTAAAGGTTGATAAGTTTATTTTTCATGCTGATTTCATAGTTTTGGATATGGAAGAAGATAGAGGCACCACTTATCTTGGGTAGAACCTAGCAACAAGAAGGACTCTTATTTATGTGCTACAAGGAAAATTAATCCTTAGAGTTCAAGATGATCAAGTCACCTTCAATGTCTTTGAAGTAATGAAATATCCTTTGGATACTAATTCTTATTTTGCAGTTGAATCTATTAACAAGTTGGTAAACAAAGTTTTTCAGGAAAGTGTTGTTGAAGATCCACTTGAAGCATGCTTGACTCAACCAAGCAATAGAGAAATTGAGAGAGAGGATTTAGAGGATTGTGAAAAGTTTATAGAGGCAAACCCACCCTACTCAAAGCAACAATCACCTAGAGTTGAGGAGCTGGGACAAATCAATGAAAAGCTTAAGCCATCTATAGAAGAACCTTTTATTCTTGAACTCAAACCTTTACCTTCTTATTTAAAATATGCTTACTTGGATGAAATTTCTTCTCTGCCAGTAATTATTTCTTCTTCTTTGATAGATATGATGGAGTAAAAACTACTAAGAGTATTGAGAGAGCATAAGGGTACAATTGGATGAAAAATTGCAGATATTAAAGGAATCAACCCTTCACTTTGCATGCATAAAATTCTAATAGAGGAGCAATACAAACCCACCATCCAACATCAGAGGCATTTGAACCCCAAAATGTAAGAAATAGTGAAAGCAGAAGTGATCAAGCTACTTGATGTAGGAATCATTTATCCTATTTCTGACAGTCCTTGGGTGAGCCTTGTGTAAGTTGTACCAAGAAGGGAGGTATGACTGTTCAGAAAAATGATGGCAATGAATTGATTCCAACTAGAACAGTTACTAGATGGTGTGTATGGATTGATTACATGAAATTGAATGATGCCACTAGAAAAGATCACTTTCCTTTACCATTTATTGATTGGATGTTGGAAAGACTTATAGGACATAAATTCTATTACTTTTTGAATGGTTACTTAGGTTACAATCAGATTCCCATTGCATCAGAAGATCAAGAGAAAACCACATTCACTTGTCCATATAGTACTTTTACTTTTAGGAGAATGCCCTTTGGTCTTTACAATGCATCAACCACTTTTTAGAGATGTATGATGGCTATTTTTCTAATATGGTTGAGGAATACATTGAGATTTTCATGGACAATTTTTCTATTTTTGGCTCATCATTTGATTCATGCTTATATAATTTGGCTTTGGTGTTGCAAAGATATGAGGAGACTAACCTTGTTTTAAATTAGGAGAAATGTCATTTTATGGTGTAGGAAGGGATAGTGCTTGGACATAAGATTTCAGAAAAAGGAATAGAAGTTGATCATGTCAAAGTGGAGATCATTGAAAAATTGCCTCTACCTACATCTGTTAAATTTGTTAGAGAATTTCTGGGGCAGCAAGATTTTATAAATGGTTTATCAAGAATTTTTTAAAAATTGCTAAACCCCTCTCTAACCTTTTTGTTAATGATTTACTATTTAACTTTTCAGATGATTGCTTGCAGGCCTTTAACACTTTGAAGGAGAAATTGGTTTTAACACCAATCTGGCAGCACCAGAGTGGGATCTACCTTTTGAGCTAATGTGTAATGCAAGTAATACTACCATAGGAGTTGTCTTAGGATAGCAATAAGGGAGAAATTTTCAAACCATTTACTATACTAGTAGGACCTTATTAGGAGCTCAATTGAATTACTCAAAAATAGAAAAAAAACTTTTGACAATAGTTTTTGCTTTTGATAAATTTTATTCTTACTGGATTGGTTCAAAATTGATTGTTTATTTTGACCATTTAGCTTTGAAATATTTGCTTGCAAAGAAAGAAGCAAAGCCTAGATTGATTAGGTGGATTCTCTTGCTGCAGGAATTCAAATTGGAGATCAAGGATAAGAAGGGAACTGAGAATCTAGTTGTGGAATACTTGTCCAGAATTCCAAATGCAAAAGATGAGGAGACTCCAATTCTTGAAGAATTCCCTGATGAGCATATATTTCATGTCAACTCCACACAAATACTTGGGTTTGCTAATTTTGTGAATTATTTGGCAAGTAATGTTTTACCCCCTGACATGTCACCACAATAGAAGAAAAAATTCTTTTCTGATGTTAAATATTATTTTTGGGAAGAACAATTTTTTGTTTAAAATTTGTGCAGACCAAGTGATAACAAGATGTGTACCAGAAGATGCGATGGTAAGGATTCTACAATATTGTCATGATGGAGAGGCAGGTGGGCATTTTAGTTCCACCAAAACTGCAATAATGGTATTGCAACTAGTTTTTATTGGCCAACAGTTTTCAAAGATGCATACACCCATGTACTTTCATGTGATAGATGTCAAAGAATGGAAAATATCTCTAGGAGAAATGAGATGCCTTTAAACATCATTCTTGTTTGTAAATTATTTGATGTTTGGGGTATTGATTTCATGGGACCGTTTTCCTCTTTCTTTGGCCATAAGTACATTCTAGTAGCTGTAGAGTATGTGTCTAGATGGGTGAAAGCTACAGCAATGCCAATAAATGATGCTTGAGTAGTGATTAAATTTTTGACGAAAAACATCTTTACTAGATTTGGTAGTCCTAAAGCAATTATCAGTGATATGGGAACACATTTTTGCAATAAATAGTTTGATGCACTTCTCCATAAATATGGGGTTACACATAAGATTGCAACCCCTTATCATCCTTAGCCTAGTGGACAAGTAGAAGTGTCAAATAGGAAATCAAAACAAATTTGGAGAAAACCGTGAATGCCTCTAGGAAAGATTGGTCATTAAAACTTATTGCACTTTGGGCATATAGGACTACATTCAAAACACCCATTAGGATGTCTCCTTTTAGGGTAGTATTTGGAAAGGCTTGTCATTTACCTATGGAATTAGAATATAGAGCATATTGGACACTAAAATTTTTGAATTTTGATAGGAAACTTGTTGGAGAAGAAAGATTGCTACAATAGAATGAGCTAGATATAAAGAGCATATAAAGAGATAGCATGATAAGCACATTCTAAGAAGAGAGTTTGACACTTTATAACTCTCTCCTTAGATTGTTTCTTGGTAAGTTACGATCCAGATTTTTAGGTCCTTTCACTGTCATAAGGATACTGCCATATGGGACAATCGAAGTTGCTTATGACACCAAGGGAACATTTAAAGTGAATGATCAACGTCTGAAGCCATACTTTGAAGGAAGATTTGACAAGCAGAAGTTCACATTGGACTTGAAAAAACTAGCTTAAAGAAAAAGATAGTCAAGCTGAAGACTATAAATTAGAACTACTTCCTCATCCCTTTGTTGTTAGGATTTTTAGCCTAGCTCAGCTTGCTTTATTTAATTATTATTTTTTGTTTAATTTTTTTTCTTTGCTTACTTGATTTTAGACAATCCTGTATTACAACCATCAATAGTTTGATCAATTCTTGTCCACCAGAAAAGGAGAATGGTTTACTTTAGAGGAGAGTTGAATTCATGAGAAACTGACGATCTGAACTTTCTTTGTTCTCTTTGCATTTGACTTAGTTGCTATTTTGTTTTCTCTATTTGGACAGATTTTTTTAGTTATAGTTTGATGTTTCTATTATAGAAGTAAGAACCTGATTTCAGATTGAGCATAGAAGTTTCATGAGATTGCAGATTATGTGTCAAGTATGAAAATTATGAGAAATTTGCAAAGAATGCTAATAAATGTCAGAAGAAGAGTCATTCAGGAAAGCTCTTAACTTAAAAATTTTTCATTATTTCACATTAAGAACAATGTTTGATTCAAGTTTGGGGGTATTTGGGGGGTTAAATTCAAATTTGTATTCAGTTTTGGATTTTTTTTTTCAAATTTGAGTATACATTTTTTCTATGAGCATCTCTTTTGATTAACTTAGCTAAAGAAATCCAAGAGCAACTATGTTACATTGCTGAAATTGAATAGGATGGATTCTCTTTTAATGATTAAGTGACATATGCTAAGATTTTGATTACCATTGTACATTATTGAGAAAGAAGGATCGGTGCTACCTTGTGATTTATTGATTCTTATGATAAGTCCTTCTTTTCATGATTGATTGAAAATTTCTATTAGCATATTATGTTATGATCATGCAAAGTGTATATGGATTAGTGATGATATTGTGAATTCAGTAACATATTTTAGTTAACACAAGCATGCTAAAACTTATTTGATTATTCCTTAGGGTGAAATCCTAGAAAATATATTTACTTGGAAGTGATTTAGGCATTTTTTGATCAGTTTGAGCCTTTCAATCTAACCTAGTACATTTACTGTCACTAATGTCCCCATTAAGCTTTAATGAAAGAATAACATATGCAAAGCATGTGACAGACCACTATTGGATTTTTCTTTCTTTAGCTTCATCATTCAAATCCTTTTAGCCTGAAAAACCATAATTGACTTATTAAGAGACTTATTCTAAAGACATGATTGTATAGAGGTACATGAGTACATAAGAGGATAAGTTTGGGGGAGTTAAAGAGAAGAATGCTCAAAGAAGAGAAAAAAGGACAAAAGGAAAGAAATTAATAAAGATTTATCCTTCAACTGGGGAGATCATATCTCCATGGACTCAATAGAAATTAAGTTTGGAGATGTGATAGTAATATAGCCCATAGTTGGGGGGATCACATCCTAATGAAAGTAAAAGAAATAAGCCTAGGGCGTGGTAGTAATATAACTCATAAAATAGATAAAATCTTACACAAAAAGTTCAGAGGGTTAATATTCATGTAAAATGTAGATATGATCTCTTACTTTTTGTATCCTTATTCTCCTTTCTTATTAGCTAAACCTAAGGCCCCTTTACAAGCTTAACAAAGACCTATTGATCCAAGTGAATAAAGTTTTCTACACTAGTGGAGAGGGATTATGAAAAGCAAGCTTATGGGGTGTTTTGTGAAGATTATGAAAATCACTGGAGAGGGATTACGAAAAGCAAGCTCATGGGGTATTTTGTGAAGATTAAGAAAATCACTGGTTTGCACATTGTTAACTAAAAAACATGCATGTAGTATAAAATTAACACTGCACACACACGCATTTTGATTTCATAAAAGGATTGATGAAGCATGGGTTTCATGAGATTACTTAGAAAGTATCTTGAGTGATTTTTGAGATATGTGCACATGTGTAATTTGTCTGGCATGTTACTGATTATTTGAAAGAGATTTTCCTTACTTATTCATGAGTTGCTCAAGGATAAGCAAAAGCTAAGTTTTGGAGTAATTGATAAGCTCATAATATATCATATCTTTTATATCTAAGTTCACATGTTTAATATCTTCTTTTAATGTTTTTTAGTAGATATTACATTTAACAAAGTTTGTTTTATTTATCTATAAAATGAAACTGAAGATTACAAAAGATGTTACTTTAAAGCAATTTTTAGGACTGATGGAGACATATTTGGAAAATATATTCAACACAAAAGTTTAGACCTTGTTCTTATATTTGCAATGTATCAAAAATTATATGATTCTAAATTTATATGAGAAAGTTATGGCTAAAATAGTGCAACTGTTTGTAAAGCTTTACATTCATCTGCTACTCTATTTGACAGAAGGTGTCACTCTGAAGGCTCACAATTAGATAATTCAGACAAAGTGATCAACAAAAAAGTTGTAGCCTTGTAACCCTTGACATTATATATCTAATTCAAAAACAATGGAGGAATTTGAGTTCTTACGAGAATGTTATGATCAAAATAGTGGTAACCTCTCCAAAAAAAACTCCAAAGCAAATTTAGTGAATCTTAAGTTCACCAACACAAAAGGCGGTACTTTAAGGGCTTACAACTCAAAATACAAGCAGATTTAGGAAAAGTAATTAGCATAAAAGTTATAGATCTTTCAATTATCTATCCAACTAATAAAAATTACTTAATTTAGAGTTTGTATGAGAAAGTTATGATAATTCTACTAAAACTACTCTAGAAAATCAAAAACTCCGAAGAAGAATTTTTACTCCGAAGTTCACCTCAGAGAACTCTAAAGAAGAATTTTTACTTCGAAGTTCACTTTAGAGAAATCCAAAGCAACATATTTTACTCCAAAGTTCACTTTATAGATTTTTTTCAGAGAACTCCGAAGTAGAATTTTTACTCCGAAGTTCACTTTAGAGAACTCTGAAGCAACATCTTTTATTATAAAGTTCACTTCAGAGATTGTTTTTAGAGAACTCTGAAGTTCACTTTAGTGAACTCCGAAGCCACATCTTTTACTCCAAAGTTCTCTTCAAAGAACTCCAAAGCAATGATTTTTTCTCCAAAATTAGCTTTAATGACTCCAAAGTTAATATTTAGTGGATCAGTAGCTTGATTTTCATGCCTCCAAAGCAGCCTAACAATAAACAAAGTTTGAAATCAAAGCTTGGAATTAGAAGTACATAAATTTAGTTGTTCTTCCATGTGTTAGATGTTGTTGTCCAAACTATGATCAGTAATATATTTTTAGCAATGGGGTTACACAATGATCAGCACTTGCAATCATCTGAGTTATTTTTGGAAGCAAGGTTCTTTACATACATTACTAAATTTCTTGATATTTTTGGAATGCATAAACTGTTGCAATAGATATTTTAGAAATCAATTGTGCAACATTTATTGTTGGAAATCATATGAAAACAACCTTTCCAGATGGAAAAGATAATTATTTTTAGAAGAGGAATTCTGTGCATAAGTGAGTTACAATTCATGAAGGAGTGTTACTATAATCATTTTATCTGGGTTATTTAAGGAGATATCTAGGGACGGAGCAAGGGCAGACCAGAGTGGAGCATAGACAGAGAGTTGGACAAGAAGAAAAGTTTGAAGTAAGAAGATCATTGAAGAAAACCATTACAACCTGAATATTCTGTTTTCATTTTAAGTTCATCTTTTATTTTTGAATCAACATTTAATATTGGATTATGATGATATTTATTAATTACTTATTTGGTTTTAATTCAAATATGACATTCTAAATTTTTGTTATCTAGGATTAATGGATCGTAACAATGAAACTTGTGTTGATGTTTGATTTTTGAGTTAAATTATCTTCTTCCTCATTGTTTCTTCTTTCTTAAGCTTAATGCGTATATGTGCTAGCTACCATGTGCATGAACTGAGATTCTTAATTTATACTCGAGAGAGGTGAATTAGGAATAAACTCTTGAATTGAAGAACATATAATGCAATGAAGTCTAGAGATAGCCATTGTACATGTATAATCCGTGTGAATATGACCTTGCGAGTGCATATAATATACTTGGATGCTTAAGATAAATGTGTTTATTAATTTGAATTTGCATAGAGGCATAGTAAATCACTTTAATAGGCACACCTATCATAACACTTGAGAAAGGGTGGTGATACTTTAGTGCATCTGATTGACAATGAGAGGAATGATGATTTAGTCAATGCAATTCATCAGTATAAGTGGATTTGCTAGGTGAAGTTGAATTCCTAGATATTTCATCTATTGATATTTCTTCTTTTGCTCTTACAATTTGTCAACTTTATTGATTATTCAGATTTAGTTCTTATATTATCTACTGAATTTCATTCAATCACATATCACTGATTGATACAAGTTTGGTACTTAGTGTGTAACGACCTACTTCCTCATGGGAACGATACTCAACTTACCTTCTCTGTATTACTTGTTATCGTGTATACTTGCACGAGATCCAATAGGAACTCTAAAAAGAAATTACTTTCAAAAGAAAATACATCTAGAACAAACACATAAAGATCACTAAACAAATAAAAACAAAACAAGAAACTATCACCCCCAAACTGGAAATAACATTGTCCTCAATGTAAGAATAGAATGTAAGTTCAAGAATTTCCCTGATGAAGATATCTTTTAAAAACTTTTATAACTTTTGGATTCATCATCTTCGTCCTCGTCACCTTCTTCGTCATCTTCCTCCGTCTCCTTAGATTCATTGGATGAAGGAGAAGTTGTGAATGTTGGAGGCTAAGGAAACACCACTCGTGTTGATCTTGGTATATTATTGCAGCTGCTAAATATCATATGAGAGCATTGGTGAAGTTCACCACAAACTCATGACTCTACTGTTGGCATCTTAGAATCTTGTTAACTCTTTGAGATATAGATTCTTGGGCTTTTTGCATTCCTTCCATTCGAGTGTGTAATGCAGCAATTTCTAAGTTTGAGTGAGAAAAAATCTCAACTTGTCTCTATTGTGAAGAACTTGGTGTAGTAGTTGGCCTTGTTCTTTGACTGGCTCCTCCCTTTTTGTCATGGGAGGAGTGATTGTTGGTAATGGGTATTGAATCTCTTCTATAGCAATAGTGGGGACACCCTCTAGCAAACATAATGCATAAATCAGAGAAGGGTGTCCAAAACAACTAGACCGATGTCCTGCCATGGTTGCCATGATAGATCCTTCAATTACATTCACCACATCGATGAATAGGCCTGTTTGAATTGCATAGTTGAGCATTGGACTATCTCAATTAACATCTGAGACATGATATGGGGGAAGCAGCTTTCTTGAAATGAAATAATGTTATGCTCTACTTTCAGGTTCAGGCTGTCCACATCGGAAGTTGAGTATTTGATCCTTACTCCTTTTCCATTGAGTACTATGTACAATAAGAAATTGAATGATTTGCTCATAGTCAGGTCCATATTCCATCAAAGTAGAATAATCATCATTGTCAATACCCGGAAGCTCATACACCTTTTTGATAGATGTTTTGTCGAATGGAACTAGCTTTCCCCACACAAACACTTTGAATTCCCACGTCTTTGAAATCTGTTGTGCTCAGGATTGGCATAGAACTCTCTAATCAGGGGCACCAAAGCTGCACTTTGCTATTAGAAAAATGTTTCCCAATCTCTATCTTCAATAATATCATGAATATTCCCAAGAGGATTTTCAAATCCATTTTCTTGAATGCATCTCTTCTCCACTATGGATTGTTGAAAGGTGGCCTGGGCGTCTTCATTCACAAAAGTTTGTTTGATTGGAGGATTGGAATCCTTATTTCCTTTTCTATTTGCAGGACTGGTAGCCATAGATTTTTTTCCATTTAGAGGCATGATGAAAATGTATCTTCAATATCTTCAAGCAATGCACCCACTGTAACTGACTGCATTCATTATTTGTTGTATCAAGTCACTTTGATCAAGCACAATGACCTAAAATTCCCACTGGCTACTCACAATGATTCAATGAATTATAGCCTATCAATGCAGTGGCACGCCATTTAGAATTGTCAACAAACACTTGGAGTTTCTATGCAATGTCACTCTACCTTGCAATTCATTTTCCCCCTTTGTCATTTCCACAAATAGCTCATGTGCATATTCTGTGTCTTCCAAGTTTCATAGATTTCCCTCAAATTTGTGAAGCCCCCATACACAATGCCAAAAGAAATCAATCATGCACTCAAACACCACCAGAAAATTTGTGTACACTCACTTAGAAAAAAGCCCCTTCCTTCCACATCTTCCATTCAGGTGTTTTATTAAACACCTAATGTGCAGCTCATATTTCCTCTTCTCCACACAAATATGTTGCCCCAAATTGATGATTCTTACTCCCAATTGTCTATAGAAGATGAAAAAGACAATAAATCTCTCAAAAACATGATGATTCACTTGATTTCACAATGCTTCCTCTTTCCCAACTTTTAGGTCGGTTGATGAAGACAGAGAAGAAGGGTGGCTTGTGTAGAGATGGGAAGTGAATGCTTAAAGAGTAGATTGGGCAAGAAAAAAGGGTGTTTTGACGTGGCTTTAGGTTAGAGAGACAGAGTGGAAAGATTGGTTGGAGGGGAGGGTTTCAGTTGCTTGAACTAAAGTGGGATGAAGAGGATATGAAATGGGTTTTGGCAGATTTTTGAAGTGGTCAGCAAGTATGGGGAATGAAGTACATGGGGCTACGCCACAACTCAGATTGCTGCCTCTTTTGAAAAAAAATGGTTTTGGGTTAAGTGGAGCTATGTTGTGGCTTAGGAAAGCTAAGCCACGACTCAAGAATTTGCTGCCCATATGCATTGATAGGTGAATGAAGCTGTGCCACTGCTCAGAAAAGCTAAGCTGTAGCTCAGGAACCTGCTGCTCATATTCTTTTGCTTTGCGCCATGTGTGATCAATGTTGGTTCAGAAAGCTTGTGTACTTCATCATTGCTCACTTGCTTCATTCAAATTGTTATTTTCTTTATGAGAATTGTTATGCTTCATGATTCTTTTGGATTTTAATTGGGTTGTTTAAACCTACCAACAAAGATTAAGTCATCTTATTATGAAAGAACCAACTAGCTAATGCATCATTCAGGTTTGAAATTGGTGAACTAAAATAAATGCTAAAAATATTAGATGTACTGAATATGTAATTATAACTATACTAATGAAAATTTAAACAAAGAAGTTCAGAAAAATAGGTTACCTCCCAAGAAGCTCTTAAGTTATAGTCTTCACCCAGACTCTTCCTCTTTCATGGTCATTTGATTATGACAATTGCTTTGAGGTGATCGACACCACCCTCATAGTAAGGCTTTAATCGTTGTCCATTGACTTTGAAAGTCCCTTTTTCTTCATGATGAAGCTCCACAGCACCATATGGGAAAACTTGTGCCATAGTGAATGGTCCTGACCACTTGGATTTTAGTTTTCTAGGGAACGACTAAAGCTTGGAATTGAACAACAACACCGTCTTCCCTAGGATAAGTTTTTTCTTCTAGGTATGCTTGTCTTGCCACACTTTTATTCACTCTTTGTATATCTTGGCATTCTCATAAGCTTCATTACAGAATTCATCCAGTTCATTGAGTTGGAGAATCCATTTCTCCTTGGCTGCATCTATATTCATATTCAGTTGTTTCATTGCCTAATAAGCATGGTGTTCTAACTCTACCGGGAGATGACATGCATTGCCATATATAAGCCTATAGGGTGACTTTCTTATAGGTGTTTTGAATGCAATTCGAAATACCCATAGAGCATCATCTAGCCTTTTAGCCTAGTGCTTGCGAGAGTTTTGCACTATCTTTTTCAGAATTTGCTTCACTTCTCTATTAGAGATTTCTACTTGGCTATTTGTTTTAGGATGATAGGTTAATGCTATTTTGTGCTTAACCCTGTACCTTGATAAAAGAGCTGTAAATTATTTATTGCAAAAATGGCTTCCTTCAGTGTTGATAATGTCTCTCGAAGTTTTGAATCTTGTCAAAATATTTTTTTGAAGAAAATTCAGTACTACCTTCTCATCAATAGAGTGAGTAGCAACTGCCTCCACCCACTTTGATAGATAATACACTGCCAAGAGGATGTACTTGTGGTTGTAAGATGAATAAAATGGTCCCATGAAGTTGATGCTCCACACATTAACTAGTTCAACCTTTAAAATATTTTTCAGAGACATTTTATTCTTTTTTGATATGTTTTCAGTTCTTTGGCATCAATCACATGTTGCAATAAAAGCTGGGCATCTTTAAACAATGTAGGCTAATAGAAACCTAATTGCAAAACTTTTGCAGTTGTCATGTTTCCTTCATAATGTCCTCCACACTCAAGCGTATGGTAGTACTTAAGAATATCTTCCATTTTTTCTTATAGTACACATGTCCTTATTATTTGACTAGCATAATGCTTATAGAAAATTGGATCTTCTCAAATAAAACTTCTTCTTTTGATGAGGAGGCAGTTCAAGTGGTATGATGTTTCCTACCAAATAGTTTACAAAGTTTGTATACAATGGAGTGTGTTGTGTTGAATTAGTAGCAAACAATTGCTCGTATGGGAATTGATCATTAATGGGAGGTTTTTACATTTATGTCTCTTCTTTCAGCTCCATTCTTAAGAGATGATCTGCCACAAGATTTTCAATCCCTTTCTTGTCTCTGATCTCCGAATCAAATTCTTAGAGTAGAAGCACCCACCAGATGAGTCTTGGCTTTGCATCCTTCTTAGCCATACGGTATTTGATTGTAGAATGATCCATGAATACAATCACCTTATTGCCAATAAGATATGAGCTGAACTTATCAAAAGCAAAGATGATTGCAAACAACTCTTTCTCTATTGTGGCATAATTGATCTAAGCATCATTGAGAGTCTTGCTAGCATAATAAATGGTTTGAAATGTCTTGTTCCTTCATTATCCTAAGACTACTCCTATAGTATAGTTACTTGCATCACACATTAAATCAAATGGTTTATCCCATTCAGGTGCAACAACAATAGAAGTCGAGATAAGCTTTTCCTTAAGAGTGTTAAATGCCTTCATACACTCTTCATTGAAACAAAAAGATATACCTTGCACAAGCAGATTGGAGAGTGGCTTAAAGATTTTTGAAAAGTCCTTAATGAATCTTTTGTAGAATCCCACGTGCCTAAGGAAACTCTAAATTCTCTTGATAGAGGTTGGTGATGGGAGTTTTTCTATTGTCTCCAACTTGGCTCTATCAACTTCAATTTCCATGCATGAAATTCGATGTCACAAAACAATGCCTTCCTTCACCATGAAGTGGCATTTTTCTCACTTCAGCAGCAAATTTGTTTCTTCACATCTCCTTAAAAATAACTCCAAGTTTTGAAGACAATGATCAAAATATTTTCTAAACATGGAGAAATCATCCATGAAGACTTCAATGATTTTTTCCACCATGTCAAAAAATATTGCCATCATACATCTCTGAAAAGTAGCAGTTGCATTGTATAGACCAAAAGGCATTCTCCTAAAGGCGAATGTATAATATGGGCATATGAATGTAGTCTTCTCTTGGTCTTTTAAGGCAATGGCTATTTGATTGTATCTTGATAGCTATCTAAAAAGCAGTAATAATCAAATCCTATTAGATGATCCAACATTTGATCAATAAATGGTAACAGAAAGTGGTCTTTTCTATTGGCTACATTCAACTTCCTCTAATCACTGCAAATCGTCTACCATATAATAGTTTTCAATGGAATTAATTCATTGTTGTCATTCTTCACCACTATCATTCCACCCTTCTTCAGAACCACTTGTGCAGGGCTAACCCATGAACTATCGAAAATAGGATAAATTACTCCCATATTTAGCCACTTCTATACTTCCTTGTGAACCACTTCCTTCATAGTTGGATTCAGTCTTCTCTGAGCTTCCATAGATGGTCTACAATTTTCTTCCATTAAAATTTTGTGCATGCATACAGTTGGGTTGCTTCCTTTTAGATTAGAGATAGACCACCCAATAACTTATTTGTAATTCCTGAGGAAATACCATAGCTTATCTTTTTCATCTCCAAAGAGGCTAGAAGATATGATCACTGGTAATGAAGATGATTCTCCAAGAAAGGCATACCGTAGATGGTCTAACAATTATTTGAGCTTAAGAGATGATGGCTTCTTAATAGAAAGAGTAGATTGAGATAGACTTTGTCCTAAACTCTCAAAATATTTTTTGTTATTTGGACCAAAAGAGTCCAACCATTGTACAATTTCTGCAATATCTTCCTCATCAAGAGTTGAAGGAGAAGGATGAGTTAAGCTAGTTTCTAGCGAATCTTTTGAATTTTTCAAGTGTTGTGATATCAAAGTATCTATTAAGTCTATTCAAAAGTAGCTATCACTTACTACCGGATATTTAATTGCATTGAATACTTTAAATATTGCTTCCTAATCCTGAACACAAATCTTTAATTCACCTTTCTGGACATCGATCAAATCTCTTCTAATGGCCAAGAATGGTCTCCCCAAAATAATAGGAACATCTTTGTCTTCTTCCATGTTAAGCATCACAACGTCTACTAGGAATATTATAAACTTATCAATCTTAGCAAGTACATCTTCAACAATGCCTCTTGGGTGCTTGATAGATATGTTCGCCAACTAAAAAGAGATAGTTGTAGGTCTTGTTTTGCCAAGGCCCAATTTTCTATAAATTGATAAAGGCATAAGATTAATGCTGGCTTCCACATCACATAACTCCTTCTCAAATACATAATTTCCAATGACATAAGGAATATTGAAGCTTCCTAGATCTTTGAGTTTTGGAGGCAGCTTTCTTTGAATGATTGCATTACATTATTTGGTGAGAGTAATTGTCTCATATTCTTTTACCTTCCTCTTATTTGATAGGATATCTTTCATAAACTTCACATAGCTTGGCATTTGTGCGAGTGCATCGGTAAATGGTATATTGATGTGAAGCTTTTTGAAGATTTCCAAGAACTTAGTAAACTACTTATCTAGTTTGCTTTTCTTTAATTGCTAAGAAAAATGTATGGAGGCAATTGGTTGCTAAGGAGGCAGTGGTTGTGGCTTAGGAGGAAATTCCACTTGCTTTCAATTTTCTAACTTGTCTTTCTCATTGCGCATTGGAGGTTCTAGTTCCTTCCCACTTCTTAAAGTAATAGCTTTGCACTATTCTCTTGGATTAACCTCAGTGTTGCTTGGCAGGTTCCCTTATTGGCGATTGCTCAACATATTGGCCATTTGAGACATTTGACCTTCAAGGTTTTGAATCTGTAATGATTGGTTTTGCAGAGTGCTCCTTGTCTCATCCATGAAATTTTCTATCTTAGCCACGAATTTGTTTGTGGTATTGGCAAACTGAGCTAAAGTAGTTTTCACATTCTTCGCCTTTTCTTGTTTTTGTTGTTTAATTCCTTGTTGTTGAAATCTTTGTTGAGGAAGTCCTTGCTGACATTGCCCCATATTCGGCTGATTTCTCTAAGAAAAGTTTGGATGGTTTATCCATCTTGGATTATATGTGTTGGAATAAGGATTGTTCTGTTGTTGCTTCCTCTTAAAGTTTTTAATAAACTGTGCTTGTTCTTGTTGGGTTTGCATAAATGGATTACTGGTTTAACATTCTTCACTTGGATGATTACCTTGATAGAAATATTGTGAAGTCTGAATAGCATTTACTCCCAGTTTTTGCATGAGAGCATTGATAGTAGTGGCTTGAGCAGCAATTTGAATGGTGACAATAGAAAGAGCATCAACTTCATATACTCCAGCTAGTTTCTTTACCATCACTCCAATAACTCATATGCTTCATTTTTTGATTTCTTTATCAGTGTTTCACTTGCAAATGCATCTATCAATGTTTTGATGGTACTAGTCAGTCCATTGTAAAAATTTTGAACCTGCATCCATTTGGGCAGCCCATGATGTGGGTACTCTTGTAGTAGCTCCTTTTATCTTTCCCAAGCATCATAAAGAGTTTTGGCTTTATGCTGGGCAAAATTATTGATCTTCATTTGCATTTTGGCTGATTTTGCTAGAGGAAAAATTTTGGCAAGAAATTTCTGAACCAAATCATCCTAGCTAATAATAGAGTTTGGGGGCAAGAAATTCAACTAGTTTTTTGCTTTGTCTCTCAAAGATAAAGGGAACAACTAAAGATGAATAGCATCATTAGAGACTCCATTATATTTGAAAGTATCATATATCTCTAAGAAGTTAGCGATGTGTGCATTTGGATCTTCATTGGGTAGTCAAGTGAATTGGGTTCCTTGGAGCATTTGTAGAGTTACTGGCTTTATCTAAAAATTGTTGGTAGCAATAGCTGGCTTTTTTATCACAAGTTGTATTCTGATGGTTGTGATAGCTATGGATGATTCTTGATCACTTCTCCCGGATCAGTCATAGTGGGTTGTGATTGACTAGAAATTGCACTTCTCTCCCTTCTAATCCCTTGAAGTGTATGTTCTATCCTAAAATTAAAAGAAATCAAATTTTGCTTTTAGAAATTTACATACACTTATGAAAGCCTCTGAAAAGAAACAAAAATTGCAATAAATAACAAAGATAAAAGAAAATCTTTGAAGCAAAATTAGAATTATTTATTTTGATATTGGTACAACTATCATTCTTGCCAACAATGCCAAAAACTTATTATGGATTTTCCTTAATCTAAGTGCATATGTCTTCAACAAGTAATAAAGAGTGAGTAAGATATCATTCCCACAAGGATGCATGTATGGTAAGTACCTAATACTCTAACTCTAAATTCTGCTTGAAGGATTAAATTGTGATATGTGAACATAAATAGAAAAGATCTAAATTAATGAACTCTAGCAATGATGTGGATTATCGATAAATATAAAGAGATAATGATTAAAACAATTAGGGGATTTTGATTTCACCAGATTAATCACATGTACTTTCATCAATTTTAAGCAATTAATGTTTACTCCTATATTGACAACAAGTTTCTCTTGATTAATTTTTATTCTTTCTCAAGTCATAACAACCTATCTCAATTAGCTAATTTTCTACATCTCTGTGAAAATCACAAACCAATCAAGATGCATTAAGATCAAGAAACCATAATGTTGCATAAGCTTCATGGATATCTTTATCATCATGATCATCTTATGGTGGTTAACCATGGTCGAATTCAATTATCACTTCTCAGCCTCAAATTGAATTATATATCATGTTAAAATGGCTCGCATTCTTTCACAAGCATTAACATCGGATTAAAAAGCGTCAAACATAATGAAACAAAAAAATCATTATCCGGCTACATCGTTCTCCTAGATCAAGGCACTTAGCTTATAATGAAATCAAGGAAAATAATACACATTGTCTTGAACATGATTAAAAAAGAGAAATTGCTGAAAAGAACAAAGAAAGATCAAGAGATAAGCTTCTCCATGTAGTGTTTTATGTTGAACATACTATCTCACATAAGCTTGATTTTGATGATGAACATTCTTAACCAAGTATGTTTTGATGATGAGCAAAGACATGAGTGAAATATTAAGGTACAAACAAGTCTATTCTCAAGCACTTGCAGATACTTTCAAACTAATCTTAGAGAATAAAATTTCACAATGTTCAAAGGAAAAGACCATGTAAATGCTAATGAGAATTAAATATATAAATTACATATATATACTTAAAATAAGAAAAAAAATAGTTTAAAGTCTTTAAGAAAGCTTTGGAGTCAACTTTAGTTTCAAAGTTCATTCCTTCGGAGTTATAAAGTCACATACTTTGAAGCCAGCAAAAACACTTCAAAAATAACTGAAAGCATCGGAGACAAGGGAATAATCTTTAGGATTACGAAGTTGCAAGCTTCAGATTTAACAAAGAAGTCTCAGAGTCACTGAAGCACTTCAGAGATAGGAAAATAATGTCAGAGTGTTGATAGCACTTCGAAGTCAGGAATATACAAGCTTTGGGGTTAAGTCATTTACTTAAGAGTTATGGGCTGACAACCTTTAGAGATAATCAAACCACTTTGGAATAATGAGTATGCAATCTTCAGGGCTAAGTCCTTTGAAATCAACAACTTACTTTGGAGACAACAAACTCTTTCAGAGTCACGGAACACTTACTTCAGAGACAAATCAGAATTTCAGAGTTAAGTCAAGCACATCAAAGTGGAGCCAAAACAACTTTGGAGCTGACAGGGTATTTTAGAGACAACTACATCCTTCGAAATTGGTCTCCTCGGAGTTATTGAATATTTACTTTGGAAATAGAAAAATATTTCTGAGTCACAGAGTCAATTACTTCAGAGGCAGCCTCCACGGTCCCGACTTGAGTCATTTCAGTAATGCTATTTTGGAGCCTCCGAAGGACATCTTTGGTGCATCCAAAGTAACAATGGTTTGTGTGAGCTGTACAAAAACTTCATGCTACTTAGAAGTTTGGAGGATCTGATGTTAGTTCATAGCTTTCGAAATAGAGCTGAAAGTACAACAATCTTAAATTCGAATGTTTCTCAGCATTTAATGTTTCTCACCTACCACAATAGAGAAAGTCAAAGATTTCAAATAAAAATAGAAAACTCACATATAAAATAAGTTAAGTGAGATCAAATTTTTATATTGAAAAACAAGAGAGCATTTACTAAGTCTTTAAGGCTTTTTCTTCCATGATTTCAACTCCACTGTAGTTCATTCAAAGAAGCATTCAAAGTCATCCATTCAACCACTTCTGGAGATTGAATCCCATTATTTTTACTACTATATTATTTGTGTTTATTGCTTTCCAACTTCATACAAAATTAGCCTATTAGAGGCATTAATATTTGTATAAGTTTATTTTTGGATATCTCTGCAAGTTTGTTAACTTGCATCTATGTAGTGAAAGCAAGTAGGATACTTGCTGAATATTTGTATAAGTTTATTAGTGAGCTTGAAAAACCAACTTGTGCAAGTTTTTTGGTGACCTTGGAAAACTAACAAGTGTTATTGGAACCTAAGTTTAGCAGTAAAGGCTAACTCAAAGAAGTGGAGTAGGAACCCAAGGGCCGAACCACTATAAAAATACCTATATAAGTTTATTGAGTTATCAATAATTTCTTTAGTCTTGCACTTTAACTATTATCTGGCCAAAATTCTTAAAGACTCAATTCACACCCCCCCTCTTGAGTCACCACCTAAAGGGGACCAACATTTTCTGCAATTTGCTCCCTTGTCAGCTCCCTCTTCCTTTCCAAGAAGATTCCACCTTTAATCTTGTGTAGTTGCTTCCCTTTCTTATTTCTCTGCCTCCAAACCTTGCCAAAGTCTCCCAAAAGTTGTTCCCCAAACTTCATTTTATATCATATCCATTAGGGTTTAACTTTGGTGTGCAAGTCAAGTAAAATCCAAAAAATCCGTTTTGTTGTCTCTAGTGTTGAGCTGTGGCTTAACTTTTTGCTGCCTTTGCAATGCATTGTATTCTAGACCTGAGTCGTGGCTCAATTTTTCGTTGCTTTTGCTAAGTATGCCATCTTTTAACAGTGTCATGACTCCACTTTTTGTTGGCCTTATTCATCATGGTGTCCTAAACCTGTGCCATGACTTAGCTTTTCTTAGTCACAACTCAGCTTCTTGCTAGCCAAATTTTCCTCTTGCTTAGTTGTTGTTTTCCATTCTCTATCTTAAGAATTGCTTAGTCTCCTTTTCTCCATATTTAGTTCCATCTTTCTAATGTCCTAAAAATACAAAAACTTCATAAAATTCTCATGAAAATTCTCAAGAATTTGCAAATGATAGGCTTAAATAGTAATCAATATACGTGAATAAAATTTACTCATCGAGGACTAATATCTTGCACCTTGGTATGAATTATAGAAAGTCAACTTTCCTTTTGAAATTCAAATGGTGTAGTTGGATTTTGAACTTACCTTTTTGTTCAAAAGTCAACTTTTGCCTCATTAATCATACCTTTTGCCCTTATTTTCTGAGTGTTGTTTACTAATATTCCTTGCACATGATTTCATCAAATTATCATGACCTTATGCTTTTACTTTTTCTCACTTCTTAATGAATACTAATCAATAGTGCTAAGAGATAGGTCTGGATTTTTGAAAGACAATCCATACAGAGCGTCACTTAGTTGGGTGGTTTGTTGGTAGCGGTACAACCCATTGCACTAGAGATAACATCTAGCTACAAATACATGAGGTAGTTTAAGAGCTGAAGTCATTATTTTTTGGTCATGGATTATGATATATATGAAGTGATGGTAGGAATTAGAGGGTAGAGGATTGTCGTCGGTGCACTTTGAAATCATAAAAATTCATTCACAAATTCCCATTTGCGATGGGACCGATGCTACAAAGATGCTTCCGCTCACATATCATGAACTTGCTCTTGCCCCTTTAGTCATTCTTTGGCAAACAATTTGTGTCATGATAAAAAGGTACTTCGATTTGTACAAGTCATGATGGAGCTATTTCTGGAGTCATCTCGATACATATGTGATTTTTGTGGATCTGCTTACCTCAATGCATATGTGATTTTTATGGATCCGCCTTCCTCAATGCACATGCAACTTTTGTGGATTTGCTTCCCCCAACGCATACATGATTTTTGTAGATGTACTCTCATCAATGCAAATGTGACTTTTGTGGCTCCTCTTCTTTGAATGCATATGCGATTTTTGAGGATCCGCTCTTTCCAGATTTGGCATTTGGGTGAAGCACTTCCACTATTGGTATAGTTAGAGCCTTTATTGTTGTGGTGGTATGTCTCTTACCAAATGGTAGGCTCCATGCACATTCAAATTTTCTCTATCCAATCTTTTTGTTGGGTTCTTGAATGATGCATGAGGCCAGCACTAATAGTTAATGGACAATCTTTGCTCAGATGTTGCTACCACTTCCAGGTCTTATCGCTTTCAATGCAACCACTTCCGAAGTTTACTACTTTCTCTTGACTGCCATTGTTTCTGAGATTTATTGTTATTGGATTTTACTACTCTTTTGGGTGCTACTACTTCTTGAGTTTTTCTTATCCAATCTTCTTATTTTAATCTAAAGAATCCTTTTTTATCATAGGTTTGGGTTTCCTGCTTTTGAAATCCCTTCTTAATTTTAGGTTCAGATTTTGAATTTTCTTTGTTGGTTCCTTGGAATCCCTTTCTATTTTAGATATGAGTTCTGGTTTTTTGTTTCATGCTTTAGAATCCCTTCCTATTACAAATTTGGGTTCCAATTTTCTTTGTTGGTTCCCCAGAATCCCTTCCTATTTGAGGTTCAGGTTCTGATCTTCTGTTTTATGCTTCCAAAATCCTTCTTATTGCAGGTTTGGGTTTTAATTTTTTTTGTTGATTCCCCACAATCCCGTCTTATTTTAGGTTTGGGTTGGGATTTTGGTCTTGAATTTTACTTTAAAAGAGAAGTAGAGACATTTGTCATAAAAGATGCTTAATTAATTAAAATATAATATTTTACAAGAAAGTATAATATGAATACTCAAGGACATGAAAATTGTAATCATGAATTTACTATAGCATAAATATTCAAGTAATAAATTAATCTACTTAGCTTAATTCCTTGTTTCGATGGTGATCATGTTGATGGTCCTGGCTATTGGAAGATTGACTGGTATCGCAACATCTCTTTCTTGCTCTTTCAGAATTATTTCTCTCTATTTATTAGTATCCTCCCTTCTATTATTTGTACCTTCCCTTTCTTGTCCATTACCAATTGCATATCGTTATAGTCTTTCTCTTCTAATTAAAAATTTAATTTCTTCCTTGAGTTACTTATAGTCTTTGGTATCATGTTCCCTATCTTTGTGGTAGAGGTAATATTTTTGTGATTCTTGCCTTTTGGGATTCGATTTTAGCAGGTGAGGTTATGTAATGCCCTGCACCCCCACCCTATGTTTTTGGATTATCCGATAATTTATTCTCTAGTAGGGCCGATGTGGAACACTATCATTTTCCTATAATTTATTCTCTAGTAGGGCCGATGTGGAACACTATCATTTTCCTCTTTTCCTGCACTTTCCCTATTTTTAATGAGATTTCTTCTAAAAATTCAATAGAACTTCCACTAAAAATATCGAGATTAGAACATGATACACATTATATCAATACAATAATTAAATTAATAAATATAAAATAATAATTTAAACTGACCCATTTTTTCCACAGCATAAGATTGGGCCAAATCATGATGGTAGTATACATAATTCGGATCATATCATTCTAATACAACATTAAATATACCTATCTGTGACATGACATACATTCCATTATATTTCAATTGACATTTTATAATTATAACCATACAAATTTGATTGAAATATAATTATACATCACTTGAAATTTTCGAATACAATTATACAATCTCATACAAATTCCAAATTTGCATTACTATACTACACCCATTTCTATAAAATATAACAATGATCATCATCTTTGGGTTCTCTTGCTTGACCTGCCAGCTAAAAATATCAATAAGAAAGCGTGAATCTGGGCAACTAAGTAAGTAGGCATGTAATAATAAAATATAATTGATAATCTAGATACATTATATTCAATTTCTACAATAGACTTAATTAATACTTAATGTTGCCATGTCTCAAACAGTCCCACTTCATCATTATAATTATCAAATTCTATAATTTACACATGCTATTCAATGGGATGTTCTTCATCCCTTTCAATAAACAACCATACATTAGAATAATGATCATACAACCAACATCAATAATCCAAACCAAGGGATACTCACTATCCTAACAAACCAAATACATCAATCTTAAACACATAAGGGATGTTCACAATCCTCAACCAAAACAATCATGCCCGAATAAAATTAAATGGGATTTTCATACCCAATTATTCAATATAGCTAATCGAGGAGGGGCACCTACTTACATTAAGATTCACCAAGTTCCCTACTCCACAAGCTTTCCAACTTTCAATCATCCTCAATGTCCTACACATATCACAATACCATTCACTTACAAGTACAACTCACTTTAATGAATTATATTAGTCATATTATTTAATCATTATAATCATACATTCAACACTATGGTAAGACCTTTTTCATAGCCAATTTTAGGTTATAATACTCATGTCATTTTCCTCATTGAAGAATGTCATCAAACATGTGCTATACACTAGCTAAATCAAAGTTTTTCTATAACTTATTATGGGAAAATCTTTTTCCTTATAACCTTTATAACATATTTATCTATTAAATAGCTCAATTAAGCTTTCCATTTACCCAATTCAGGGTTTACATAGCCCACGCACAAAAATGTTATTTAACCCAATTTAGGTCATGGCTTAAACACATGTTTCACATGTCCAATTCATTCCAAATGAGTCTTAAAATATTATAAATCATGCATTAAACCTTTCTCCTATGATAATTTCACAAAATTTATGAAATTCCCTAATTTTTACTATTCATAAAAATCCTAACTTGGCAAAATCATCAATTTTTATGCCCAAATCAGTTCTAACATATCATTAAGCATAGTTACATTATTTTCCCCATGATTATTACATCAATTCTATATAAAATCCCCAAAATTTTATTGTTCATGAAACTTACAAAAACCTAACTAGAATAAATACACAATTTCGAATGAGAAGAAATAACTTACCATGTAAATCAAGCGTGGGTGACATCTATAAATGAAGATTCAAGCCCCAAGCTCCCATTAACACTCCCATTAACATCTTCCATTTGGAGAAAAATGGATTTTGGTCCACTGCCCACTGTGTAAACATCGAAACCCAAGCTAGAAGGGAGACTTGAGTAACTACTCATCTAAATCATCATGTTCCCTAGCTAATCAAGCAAAGGATTTAGCTAAATGGAGTCTAGGGACATGAGAATGACATTAGGGGAAGAAATGGAACGAGTTTAGGCTTTACAAAGCTGGATTTTCTCATTGCTCTGGCGTACTACAAACTCAATGTCACAACATTAAAAAGCCATGCCGCAACATTAACTTTCTGAATGCCAAAAACTGATTCTCCAAAGCTATGCCACATCATGGAGTTTCTATGCCTCAGCATAGGATTTTCTTTTAGGCACATTGTTAGTAATGTGAGCGTAAATCTTACATATGACGTCAAAATCACCTGATTTTTAAAGCATATGAAACATAACTTCAAGGGCTACAATTGTTATGTTCAGCACTTCTCCCAAATTAGCCACACACACACACACACACACACACACACACACACACACATATATGTATGTCCAAAAATCTAGATAAGGTTGACCAATCTTGTTATTTAATTATTTTTCAGCCATATGTAACAATTTTGGTGTTTTAATCATAAATCCCTCATATGATATCTAAATAATATGATTCTTAATTCATTAGAAATATTATTTTAGGATCTACAACTTCTATGTTGATCATTTTTCATAATTCATTCATCATCTAGGTCAAAAATTAGACATGAGTGACCCCTGTTTTAAATCCACATTTTCTTTTGAAATTATGCCACAACATAGTCTGTCTATGCTGCGGCACTGACCCCCATGTGCCATGGTATTGAATCTCTGTGCCATGGCACTGAGCCTACTAGACACCCATGTCTTTCTTTTCTGAAGCTGTGTAGCGGCACGGGCCTATTGCCCCATATTTTATGATTTTTCTCCAAAATTTCACCCATTTTTTCACCTTTTCTTGATTAGACTTTTAATCATATCATTTCCATCATTAATAACTATAATTTTCTATATATAACATCCTTAATAATTTATATATTTTTTATTGTACTTTTATCCATTTCTTTTACACTATATCAATACATGTATGGTTCATCCATTATTTTATTTTGTATTAAACTTTCGAATATGACCACAATCATTTTCCACATATCACATGTATGAAATGAAATATGTTCATGCTAGTCATCATCTCATTTATGTACATTTTAAAAAAATTACCTATTCAATTCTTTTTATTAAAATTTTTCTGGTATAGTTAATTTCATAGGCCATTTTCATCCCAAATGGCATCCAATATTCAAATCAATGTGTCACACATATTTCAATACATATGATGACTACTTTAGATCATTCATATAGATCATAATCATGCTTTTACTCAATTTCACTAGTTGGGTTCATTTCACTCAAGAACTACTAATACGACCATTTTATTTATACAATTCAAATTCCATAGCAATTTCTTTGCAAAATGCTAGTTTATCATCTCCATTTCTAAATTTTTGAAATATGAAAAATTCTCCCTCATTTTCAACAACTAGTAACAACCAAGGTGTTACAAGTTAAGGAAGGTAGCCTTGATTTTTGATTTTTTGATAAATGTATGTGCGAGACTTGTTTAAAGAAGTATAGTTTCCATACCTATCTTTCTCTTTTATAAGGGGACCTCTTACTTTTTTGAATGATTATCCTTCTCATTGTGAGGTTCTACTATAGTTGTTTACTTTAATAAATTCTTCTACATTAATGTGCCAGTTTAGGGCTTCCAAAATTTTTAAGTAGCTTTTAGGTGGCTCTAGACATAGATGTCATTTGATTTGCTTGGTTCTAATCCCATTTTGTAATGCAACCATTACTATAATTTGATCGAGTCCATCAATATTAAGAGTAAGCCAATTGAACTGATCTTCATATTCTCTAAAGGTTTCTCCCTCTTTTTATTGAACTGTAATAAATGACTCCACAGTTCTTTTTTGCCTTCATTGTCCAATGAAGCTGGTTAGGAAGCATCTTTGTAGTTCTCTGAATATGCTTATGGATCTAGGCTCTAAAGTATAGTACTAGGATAGTGTGGCTCCTTTCAATGTTGGTTGGAAAGCTCAATACTTAATTGTGTCGAAAGCCCTCACTAGATTCATTTGGCCCTCAAATGTTGAGAGATGATCCCCTAAATCTATGGTACCATCATAAGTGTCCACATGTGGTACCTTCAACCCTTTTGGGAGATTTTATGATTTCTTTTACAAAAGGTATTTGCTCAATGATTCCCACATAGTTGGGAATTCTCCTCTCCAATCCTTTGATTATTTTCTCCAAAATATTTTAGGCTTCTGTTTGTACTTGTAACTATGCTACACTTTCCCTTGATTCTTGGATGGTTTTGGCATTTCATTGCGTTTGGACCAGCTGCCTAACCATATTGGTGGATATGGCCTGTTGATTGGTGGTCATCCTGACATTTTCTTCATCTAAAAGTGGAACCGCTTGATTTTCAACTTAGGTATGGTAGGGTCACCTTCTCTGATCCATGCATTGATGGCTCCATTTAGGATTGGCTCATACAAAGGCATGATAATGGATCCTCCTTATGGAATCAGGGAAGGGTTTTGCCTCCATGGGGAAACCATCCTGACTGGAGACATATTAAATGAGCTTGAGTTAGTGGAAGCTGATGTGGATTAGTCTATCCGCCTTTAGTATTTCTCATGTATTATGCGACAAGGTGAAACTTGCCTTCTTGGTTTGCTTGATTAATGATTCTATTTCAACAATGCTTTCGTATGATTCTATTGGAATGATGCGACACTTCCAATTAATTAACATTTCTATTATATTGCTTAACGTGACCGGTTTTTAGAAGCTTCCACATTATACTCAACACTCCTTAGTGATCGACACTTATGCTTTACGAATGCGATAGGGGTTATAAACCACGTAATGGTTGGGCTTCTAGAGCAGTCGTGCTTTTAGGATCGTATAGTCATGAACATAAAGAAACCATCCTAGTTTTTGAAACCATCCTTTTAATAGAATAATGAAGTTACCCAAAACTAAGGCCATTTAGTAGCTTCCAAGAGAAGCATTAAAAAAAAAGCTAGTATAGAGAACCAAACAGTGGGCATGGATGCTAGTTTTTAGAAATATGGGACTACTAGCTTGCACCTTGGTATGGACGGTAGAAAGTCAATTGTCTTTTTGAAATTCAAGTGGGGTAGTTGGATTTTGTACTCATTTTTTTGTTCAAAAGTCACGTTTTGCCTCATTAACCATAACTTTTGCCTTTTCTTTCTGAATGCCGCTTACTAATCCTAGCACATGATTTTATCAAATCATCATGAGCTTATGCTTTTACTTTTTCTCACTTCTTAATGGCTACTGATGAATAATGCATTGAAAACCTATCGATTATCATGCAATACAAGTGGTCATGCTAATTAGTAGTGCTAAGAGATGGGTGTGGATTTTTGAAAGACAATTAATTTAGAGCATCACTTAGCTTGGTGGTTTCTAGGCAATGGTACAACCCATTGCACTGGAGACAACATTTAGCTACAAATACATGGGGTAGTTCAAGAACTGAAGTCATTATTTTTTGGTCATGGATTATGATATATATGAAGTGATGGTAGGAATTAGAGGGTGGAGGATTATCATCAATGCACTTTGAAGTCACAAAAATTCATTAACAAATTCTTGTTTGCAATGGGACCAATCTCACGAATGTGCCTCTGTTACGGATTTTCCTAATGCAAGTGCACATCACATTAACAAGTAATAAAGTGAAAGTAAGAGATCATTCTATATTACCATATTTTAATAACTAAATTCACATGTTTTGGATCCTCAATTGACATAATTTCATTGATCTTGATTATATATAGCACTTAATGGAGTTAGTTTCTATTTTAGGTGTTAAAATTGTTGAAGATGATAAAAGGCATCATTTTGAGGTCATTTTAAGTGCAGATTGAGACTTATTTAGGAAATGTGTTTGACATAAAAGTTTCATCCCATTAAGTTATAGATCTAACAAATCAATAATCATAGGGCTTGAATATCATATGTGGAAGTTATGGCCAAAACATTACAACTATCTCAGACTTCAAACCCACTGAAATTGACAAAGATATCACTTGTATCCATTTTTTGGCACATGTGGAGGATTCCTTAGAGAAAGTATTCAACATTAAAGTTTAGAATTTGAAATTATCTTTCCAATGCATCAATAATCATATGATCCTGACATTGTATAAGAAAGTTATGATCAAAATACCAAACCTATCTCTAATGAACATTGTGGACGGGATGCATATTGTGGATAGCAAGTTCGACGTCTCAGCTCCAATATAAGTGCGGAAAGTTACTTATTTTTAGAATATTTCATTATTTTCGTGCAAGGGGTGATTTGGGATCCATATAGAAGTGTAAAAAAACCCTAATTAGGGAGATTTTAAGGAGGAAAACACGTCCATAACGAGAGAAGTGGAGGACTTTTGCAAGGAGACAACAAAGAAGAGCTTTGGAGTAAGGGCGATCATTGTAGAAAGCTGTTGCAACCTGAATATTTTATTTTCTTTCTATTTAGTTCATCTATTATTTTTGAATCAACATTCGACTTGGATTATGATGATGTTTATCAATTACTCAGTTAGTTTTAATTCAAATATGATGTTCTAAATTTCTTTTATCTAGGGTTAGATAGATCCTAGCAATGAATCTTGTGCAAATGTTTAATTTTTGAGTTTAATTATCTTTTTTCTCCTTATTTCTTTTTTTCATCCTTAATGTATGCATGCGATTGCCACCATATGCATGAATTGAGATTTTTAATGTTAGAGTGTTGATAACACTTTGGAGTCATGAATATACAAGCTGTGGGGTTAAGTCATTTACTTCAGAGTAAATCTAATTACTTCGGAGTCAATCTAATTACTTTGGAGTTACAAGCTAATAACCTTTGGAGACAGTTAAAGAACTTTGGAATCACGGGTATGCAGTCTTCAGGGCTACGTTAAGTCTTTCGGAGTCAACAATGCACTTCAGAGACAATGAACTCTTTTGGAGTCAAGGAACTGTTCCTTTGGAGACAAATCAGAATTTCAAAGTTAAGTCAAGCACTTCAAAGTGGAGCCGAAATAACTTTGGAGTAGACAGGGTATTTCAGAGATAACTATAGCCTTCGAAACTGGTCTCCTCGAAGTCACTAAATATTTACTTTAGAGACAATAATATTTCAGAGTCATGGAGTCAATTACTTCAGAGTCAGCCTCCAAGGTCTCGATGCGAGTCGTTTCAATTATGCCATTTTGGAGCCTCCAAAGGACATCTTTGATGCATCCAAAGTAATGGCGATTTATGTGAGTTGTGTGAAACTTCATGCTACTTAGAAGTTCTAAGGATCTGATGTTAGTTCATAGCCTCTAAAATAGTGCTAAAAGTACAATGGTCTTAAATTTGAACATTTCTCGGCATTTAATGTTTCTCACCTACCACAACAGAGAAAGTCAAAAATCTCAAAGAAAGATAGAAAACTCACATATAAAATAAGTTAAATGAGATCGAAGATAACATTGCTTTTCACAGTAAAAAATAAGAGAGAGCATTTACTAAGTCTTTAAGGCTTTTTCTTATACGATTTCAACTTCATTGTAGTTCATTTAAAGAAGCATTCGAAGAATTCATTCAACCACTTCTAGAGATTGAATCTCATTATTTTTACTGCTATATTATTTATGTTTATTGCTTTCCAACTTAGTATAAAATCAACCTATTAGAGGCATTAATATTTGTACAACTTTATTTCTGCATATCTTTGCAAGTTTGTTAACTTGCATCTGTGTAGTGAAAGCAAGTAGGATACTTACTGAGTATTTATATAAGTTTGTTAGTTTGCTTGAAAAACCAACTTGTGCAAGTTTGTTGGTGAGCTTGGAAAACCAACAAGTATTAGTGAAACATAAGATTAGCAGTAAAGGCTAACTCAGAGAAGTGGAGTAGGAACTCAAGTGAAGGGCTTAATCACTATAGAAATATCTGTCTAAGTTCATTGAGTTATCAACGATTTCTTTAGTCTTGCACTTTGACTATTATCTAGTCAAAATTTTTAAAGACTCAATTCAACCCCACCCCCCTCTTGAGTCACCACCTAAATGGGATCACAATTGGTATCAAAGCAGACTTCATCAGTTATACATTACTATTCTAATCATATAACATGTGAAGAGATCTCTATGGTTAGCTATTTCCATAACATTTCTACTGAAGGTCAATCTACTTCCAGACCACCACTATTTGATGGTAAAAACTATGGATACTAGAAGATGAGAATAAAAAAAAATGATTACCTCAAATTATCAGCTATGGAAAACCATCAAGGATCATTTGATTTTCCTAAATATTGAAAACAAAACATTGTTGAGGATATTCTAGCAGTTGAGAAAGATGCTAAGGCAAAAAACTGCTTTTATTGCACTCTTATATCCACTAAGTTTGATAAGATATCCTCTTGTGATACTGCGAAGGAAATATGGGACAAACCAGATATAGCACACGAACACACAAAGCAAGTAAGGGAAACTAAGATAAATATTCTTGTACAAGAATATAAAGCTTTCAACATAAAGGAGACAGAATCAATCTCAGATATGTTTGGAAGGTTTCAAAAGATAATAAATGGGCTGAAAAATCTAAGAGAAAAATACATAGAACCCAAAATGGTGAAGAAAATCCTAAGATATTTATCAAAGCAATAGATGCCAAAAGTAATAGAAATCTAGGAAGCAAGGAATCTGGACAAAATGAGTCTAGAAGAATTTATGGGTTCTCTTATGACTCATGAGGTATTAATGAAGTAAAAAAATATAAAATGACTAAAAGGTAAGAAAGCAATTGCTCTTAAAGCTGAGTCAGAGAATGATGAATCCCAAACTAATGCATCTACGAGTAGAGATGAAGATTAGAAAATGGCAATGATTATGAGAATATTCAAATCCATGCTAAAGAAGAAAAATTTTGGAAACAGTTTAAGGAACAATTTTGGAAGAAATGATAGAAAGAAAGAACCACCCACCTATTACAATTGTGGGAAACCTAGACATATAAAGTTTGACTATCCAGAGTCAGACAAGAAACAAAATGATCAGCAAAAGAAGAGGTATAATTCATACTTCAACAGAAGAAAAAATAGCAAAAAACAATAACAATAATAATAGAATGAGTAGAAAATTCCGAAAGAAAAAAAATCTCTAGCAATATGAGAGATGCTAGAGAACATTATAACCGAAAGTGAATGCGAGGAGTGTCTTCACCCACACATCCCCCTCATCCATCTTCTCCTGCAGATCCAGAGATTGCTCAACTTGAGAGTGAACCTACTAAAATTGCATCTTCCTCTCTTCCAACACAGCTACCTCAATTCCAACTTTTGAAGTAAATCCATATTAAGAAATTGTTATATATGGCAAATACTTCACAGTCCCAATTCATAGAATCCATTTTCTTCCCCTAGGGCCAGTAATATGGCTGGACTGAGCTTGATTTGATCTCATTCGATTAGGAGAAGTAATCCCTTAATGGATTGTGGACCTTCCACCATAATGAAATACACCCTCAATTCATCTAGAGTGGAGAAGACCTCCCACTCCTCTAAAAACTCCACCACAAAGTCCTTCACACTCTTTTCCAACAATTGTTAATAATCTTTGTATTCTTCTCCGTGTATTCAACCCAATCAGGATGACTTTTTCTGAGTTTAAGAATAAATTCAAAATCAATTCTAAAATTACTAGAATGTTTCTTTCTTAGTCTATCATTCTATCTCCTCAAGAATTTTCATTCTCAAAACTTGAGGATCCTAACATTCTACATAGGATTCAACTTCTCCCAAATCTTCCATTGACTCCCAAGGGCCACAAAATCCAAATTCCTTATAGAAAGTAAATTCTTCAAAATTATTTTGAGAAACTTATTCAGATGCTTCTAGTATCAAAGCCTCCTAGAAAAGTGTTTCCATTTCCCTCACGTCCTCATCAACTCTTTATTCTCAGTAAGGAAGAATTTTCTTTTCTACAACAATGTCAACCTAGAGGCCGTTGCTGACAATCTCCCTCTCCCATATCCTCAACTTTCAGATGCCTATATCTAAGACAGGATAAAGCAAATACAATATCAACTAGTCCCTTTAATAAAATGAAAAACTTCACCTTCTACCAAAGCAAAAACCAGCAAACCCCTAAAATTTCCAAACCAAAACCACAACCTAAGCCATCATCTTTTACACCTTCATCTCAACCGTCTTCTTCTAAATCCAAGAGGAAGCCAAAGATTCTACCTTCAAATGAATACGAAAAGGCTCCTCTATCCAAAATCATTATGTACTACCAAGAATATATAGCTAGGATGAATACAAACACAGAAAACCTCTTAAAAGGGCTGCTTACAGTCTTTCCTGAGCTGCTAAACCCAGAATATCAAGTATGCTTTAACTTCATCTATGTTTCAAACTATGGACCCATTGAATACACCCATGAACCCCCATCGGTAATCCCAAAGGATCCATTTTTTATTCCACCTCCACCAAAAGAACCCCCAACACCCAAGCCCTCTCCCACACCATTATCCTCTCAACCCAAGCCTCCTCTTCCACTTCTAAAAGATTTCTTTCCTAAAACCTATAAGAGAAAAATCAAACCATCCCACTGATATTACTGCCTTTTGCATTTTGTCTTATTGTAATTTTTTTTTACTTTATGTAAAGAATCTTGACTTTGAGCATATGTTGTACTTGCAAATTTATGATCAATGATAAGTTCCAGATGTATGCATTTTGATCATGATTGGCTATGAATATTCATGTTTGTTTCTTTCCACCTTTTTTATTATGACAAAAAAGAAGAGAAAAACTGAATGTATAAGTTTTCATTTATAAAATGTAGTTGAAATTTATGTGCACCCATTAAGGGGGAGCCGCATTGAATTAATAGAAATTTCATTAAAATTCTAGCAATTAAGTTGCTTTAAGTTTATTGTTAAACAAGTTTTGAAAGATATATCACTCAATATTTTATCATCATCAAAAAGGGAGAAAATGTTAAACATACTATCTTAAATAAGCTTGATTTTGATGATGAACATTCTTAACTAAGTATATTTTGATCATGAGCAAAGACATAAGTAAAACATTAAGGTACTAGAAAGTCTATTCTCAAACAACCGCAGTTATACTTTCGAACTAATCTTTGAGAATAAAACTTTGCAATATTGAAAGGAAGAAACCAAGTAAATACTCATGAGAATTAAGTATATAAATTACATATGTACTTAAAATAAGAAAACAGATAGTTTAAAGTCTTCAAGGAAGCTTCAGAGTCAACTTTGATTTCAAAATTCATTCCTTCGGAGTCACGAAGTCACATACTTTGAAGCCAGCCAAAATGCTTTGAAAACCACTGAAAAGCCTTGGAATAAGGGAATAATTTTTCAAGATCATGAAGTCACAAGCTTCAAATTTAACAAAGAAGTCTCGGAGTCACTGAAGCACTTTAAAGAAAGGAAAATAACGTCAGAGTTGTAACACCTGAGGGTGTTAATTTTGATTAATTACATGTTTAATCACACTATAGTGTTATTGAGTGTTAAAAATGAA
>JAYJMB010014344.1:0-46012 GCA_036873735.1 Pouteria campechiana
AAATAGTATGGTTTAACATATGGTGTCTACCTTAACCATCTATCCTTCTCATTCAAGGGAGCTCATGGTTTAGCATAGGTGTCAACCTTAACCATGCTTTGATAATTAATTTAACTTGTAATATTGGTTATCAAGTTATAAAATAAATTAAATTATTACAAATAACATTATGAATGAAATAAGATTATATAGCATTAATAATATCCAACAATCCATAACAAAGAGTATTAAAAAGGGTCATATCTTCACCCAAGAAAAAGAGATTTAGTTCATGAGAGAAAATAAAATAACTCCCTTAGACAGTATAATAACAATGAAGAACATCGTTCCTCTTTTCTTCTTTCTTGCTTGCAATCCCTTCTTCTTCTCCATGAGAAATCTCCTAGAAAAACAGCTCCAAACTCTAGAGAAAAACTCCCAAAAATAAAAGTGAGAAGAACCCCTCAAAACCCCTAACTTTTTCCTTAAAAAGCCTTGAGATACGCACTGTGAAAAAAATTTGCAAAACATGGTCCGCCGCTGGCACCGGCTTACTGCCCGACTATGGTCTTTGGTTTTGACATTGGCAGCACCAGGTGGGGGCCGACAGCACCGACTAGCTGACTTGGTCTGTTTTGCTTCTTTTGTTCCTTTGTAGCTGATTTCTTCTACATCCTTTGAGCTTCTTCTTTTCCTTCTTTTTCCACTTTCAAGACACCTAGAAAATCGAACAAATAAGCATGAAATTCATCTAAAAGAGATAAGGATTTGCAAATAACTAAGCTTAAACATGTGCAATATAAGTGAATGAAATTCGCTCATTAAATATCTCCAAACTTACTTATTTGCTCATTCTTGAGCAAACTAGACACAAAAACACAAAGGACATACTCTAATATAGAAACAACACACAAACTCATAAAGGACACAATGAACCTTGATCTTAGTCATTAATCAAAAAGCGCCATAAAATAAGCATAGTTAAGAAGAACTTTCAAGATATCTGATACGTCTTTCAATTTTTAACCTAAGCCTTTTCCTTTCCACCTTAGATTCCATCTGCACAAGCAAAAATTATAGCCAAGTCAATCTACATCTTTTCACACGTACATTCATTTAAGCAACTGAGTAATACATATTAAATGCAATCCTTAGAACTTGCAAATTAAGCCAAAGAGACTACTTTTAGATAAGCATTTTTCTATTTTTGTGGGCTCTAATTTTTTGATGATGTTTTATTTTTGAATGTGATCCCCCCTATTCCTTGGGATGATTACTATCACACCCCCAAACTTATTTTCTTCCTAAATCCTAGAGATGTGATCCCCCTACTTGTTCGGGTTGTATTACTACCGCACCCCATACTTGTTTTCTTTCTTATTCATAGAGATATGGTCCCCCCTATTAACAAAGAGTTTTTACTCTTGTTTTTTTTTTATCTCATCTAATGCTTTTCTCAATATGTTAAACTTCATTCTAGAATCAAAATTGAACCATGCATACTTAGTTTCCTAAACTCATGCTAAGCATTCAAAGATTTCAAAAGAAATGGCTAATTTACTATGATTAGTGTGTACAAGGAATCTGTAGCAAATTAGACTACGGATCAAGTCAAGCATTGCAGACATAATGATTTCTGTCCTTTTCAACCTAACTATTGCAAAATATCACATACATGTCATTGGTTTTAGATAATGACCTTGATCAATGTTCAAAACACACAACTTAATTTAATAAAACACTCAATATAAACATAAAATACATAACATATAAACTACTCAAACTAGACAAACCAACTAAACACACAACACACAAACTAAACAAACTCAACAACCACCCAAACTTAGATATCAAAATCCATAAACACAAATAAAATCCTAAACACCCCCAAACTTAAACATAACATTGTCCTCAATGTAGAATAAAGCCATGAATAATGAGGACTTTCCTGAATTGGATGCATCACTTGTCTGAGTTGTCATCTTGCCCCCAACTCGAATCTTCGTCTGGTACATCAGAGAGTGTAGCTGGAGGTGGGAAGACAATGGAGCTATCACCAGGTGATATATTACAGCTCCTGAGCATGGCAGTAAGAGCATTGTTGTGATCCACCATATACTTGTACATCTTCCGATGGTCCTTCATCATTTGCCTTGTATAACATTGAACACCCATGAGGTAAGTTTGGAGATTAGCAAGTGAAGGTTCTTTAGAAGAGGAACCTCTTGTGGGTCTCTACTATGGAGAGCTAGGTGTTGAAGATGAAGGACTTGCCCTTGCATTTCCATGTGTTATCTTCTCAAATGTATCTATCACTGCATCATTGATGACTAGAAGAGGTTGTTGAAGTTCCTCTTGAGTAGAGTTAGGAACTCCAGCCATGAGATATAATCGACAGATGAGTGAAGGGTGTCCTAGTCCACTAGTGAGCCTCCGAGTGATGAAAGAGATGGTAGAGCGCTCAATCACTCGGCCCACATCAATAGACAACCCTGTCTGAATGGCATAGTTGAGAATGACTGTTTCCTTATAACATTAGATGCATGGTTAGAAGGCAACATTTTTGTTGAAATGAAATAATGCCATGCCTTGCTTGTTGCTTCCAACTGCCCTCATGGAAAACTGAATACCTTGTCATGCATAGTCTTCCACTTATTGCCAGATTGAGCAAGTTAGGAAATTATAGCATCATAGTATGGTCCTTGTGCTATCTAAGTGGAGTATTTGTCTTCTTCAATTTCTTCTAACTAAGAAGCTTGATTAATAGTATCTCTATCAAAAGAAACTATCTTACCATGTACCAATGCTTTCAGCTCCCTAGAGTCTACTTTGAACTGCTCTTTAGCATTGGCATAAAACTCTCTAACCAGTGGCACCACTGCTGCCTCTGGCTAAGTTGTGAAGGACATACAATGTCGAGCTTGAATAAGGTTGGCTATATTAGTGTAAGTTGTATCTAAGCCTCTTTTCCTTATCCTTCTCGATTCACTAGGCAACTATTAAAAATTTCTTTTGCTTGTTCATTAAAGAACATGGGTTTAGGTGGTGCATTAAGATCTCTTGTCTATCTCTTCCTTAAGGGACTGGCAGACAAAGATTTCCATGGAGGCATGGTGACAGTACTAGAAGGAATGTAGTAGCATAACACTTGAGCAATCAAAATGAATCAATTCTACAAAGCTTCCTCAAAATCAAACCACATAACTCTACCTCATTATGAAAGAACAACAAGCACTAACAAGAATATGTGCTTACACCATAAGAAAGAAATCAATTCCTTCACCAAGGCAATTCATTAAATATATAGCGTGCACTTGGAACATTCTCAACAACTACCTTGATAGCTTCTCAAATTCAATCCCAAAACACACCCACTCCTACCACATACAATCTTGCAATATGTGCCCAACAAAAACCACACACAACTTGGCACAATCAATTCACCAAACACTTGATGTGCACAACTTCAACAAAGCTCCATACACAAAATCCCAACTTCCAAATCTTCTCAAACCATCATAAAAGCAAAGCACTTCACCAAGAAAGCCAATAGAATAAAGATTGAGATGATCTAGGTAACTTCTAAGAGATGTGCATAGAGTTGTCAAACCAACTTGAAAAAATTGGTGAAGAAGTTGATGAATAATGGCATGGGAGAGATGAATCTAAGGAGAGAATGGAAAAAGGAAGCATTTGGGTGTGAGTCCTTGAGTTTTGGAGTGTAGGAATGGATTTAGGGTGGTGAGGAGCTATTTTGGAGAGAAAGAGAGAGAGGGAGATGAAAGCGTGAGTGAAAAGGGGAGAGGGAATGGGTTGGGGCGTGCGTGGGTTTTGGGGTTTAAGTGCCAATGAGGTGGCACCACCAACTACCCCTTGAAATTTTGTTTTCTTTTGAACCATCCGGCGCCAGGTTGATGCCTCCGCCTTATGGTTGCTACCTTGAAAATTCTCTTTTGCATGTTATTCCATCTTAATTTGATCTCCTTGATTGAAATCCTTATTTATGCATTTACCCTGTCAAACATGAAGCAATAATATATTAAGTATAGCAAATAGGAAAATATAAATGTAATCTAATGACTTAATAATCAAAGCAAGCTTATTTAAACTAATGCAACTAGCCTACTATATTAATACAAAACATCACTACTTCTAGGAAATTACAAAGACTAAAAAACAATAGCTTGGGTAACCACCCAAGAAGCACTTTATTTAACATTTGGGCAAGACGAACTCCCTTTTTCTATAAATTTTTAACACTTTGTTTAGTTTCAATTACTTTGGCTTGCTCTGGTTAGCTAAGCAACTTCCTAGGTTTGTGACTCTGTACTACTTCTGCAATTTATCCTAACTGGGTTTTCATCTTTTTCATGGATTCCTCCATGTTATGGAACCTGGAATCAATGTTTTGGAATTTAGTTGTATGATTCTAGAGCCTAGTTTGTGTTGCTTGCATGAAACTCTACAGTGTTTCTTCAAGCGTAGGCTTCTTCGGTTGAGGTTGAAATGAGGTTCCAGTTTGATTTTGATTTCTTTTATTGTTCCAAGAGAAGTTAGGATGATTCCTCTAACCAGGATTTTAAGTGTTTGAATATGGGTCATTCCGTGGCCTCAAGTTGTAAAATTTTATTGCATTAGCTTGCTCAGCATCACCTGCAAAATATTTATATGAAGGGCAAACATTAGGTGAATGTCTTGAATGACTACAAAGAGAACAAACCTTTGGCGGAGCAGGTTGTGGTTGTTCCAATTTCACCATGCCTTCATCTTCTTAGCCATCTCTAACATCTGCATTACTAGTTCAAAATTAGTATTTAGTTCATAAAGTCCCCTAGATCTACCTCTTACACTTTTTTGTTGAGAGTTTGCTCCCAAAATCTCATAAAGCTCATAAGTTTCTTTCGAAGTGCTCTCCCATGGCTCCACCTATAGCAATGTCAACCATGGCTTGGCATGGTTGTGTCAGTCTGTCATAGAAAAATTGGTTAAGCAATTCAATTGAATATCTATGATGAGGGCATTGAATCAAAATTGTTTTAAACCTTTCCCGTGCCTCATGGAAAGTTTCACCATCCATCTGAGCAAAAGTAGCTATTTTTCTTCTCAATTTACCAGTTTTTGCATGAGAGTAAAATTTTTTAATGAACTTATTGTAAACTGCTCCCCAATTTATTAATGAGCTAGGGGCTAACGTCATGAACCAAGTCTTGCCTGCATCTTTAAGAGTATATGAGAAACATCTCATATGTAACTGATCTTTTATTTAGCCCCTGCAATGGGAATGTTTGGATGATTGCACAAAAATCACGCATGAAAGTTAATGGATCCTCTGAAGCTAACCCATGAAAAGATAGAAGCATGTTAAAGTAAATATGTTTCAAGTTATAATTTCTAGCATCCTCATCTAACACAATGCATGAAGGTGAAATCCCTATAATAGGGCATGTAAACTCTTTCATTAATTGTTGAGCATGTTGAGCCTGTTGCACTTGTTGCACTAGTTGAGCCGCTCGGATCTCCTCATTATCAGCCGTGTTTACTTCTTCTCCTTTGCTTAAAATCTTTGTTTCAATTTCCACTTTGTCAACATGATTGTTTAATGAAAATAGAGTAGGGTTCAAAAATCTCCTTCCATGTATCCACAATACTGCAACAGAAAGAAGGAAACAATTAAAAATAATCTTATATACAAATATACACAAAAATAAAAAGAAACAATGTAACTAATCTTAATCAAATTAGTTTGGAACCATTCCCCAGCAATGGTGCCAAAAACTTGATGGTTCAAATTATAATTCATCACAAGTGTACAAATGTATAGCAATATAGTGTGTAATGCAAGGGTCGATCCCATAGAGAACAGTCAAACTGAATTAATTAATTTTAGTGAGTGAACTATCCTAACCTTAAAAGAATATATTTATAACAAAATAGATTTGGAATAAAGTTTGGTATAATTTTAAAACTTTAGAAACTTAATGGAATAAAAGTAAATCAATGGCTAAATTTACTGCAAATAGATTAGCAAGATGCAAAAGTCTAGGGATCCGATTTCATCACTAGATGATACCCCTTTGCCAATAGCGTGTTGAACTTATTGCCTCACTTGGGTACATTCTTTCAAAAGTAAGATTATTACTATTAGGTGTGTGGGTTTGAATCAAGTGCTTTCACTTGTTCCAATTACCTATGGTGTATAGTATAATTAAGGTAAGCCCATAAAGCTTAAGAACATAAGAACAAAAATAGTATGGTTTGGCATATGGTGTCTACCTTAACCATCTATACTCCTCATTCAAGGGAGCTCATGATTTAGCATATGTTGTGTACCTTAACCATGCTTTGATAATTAATTTAACTTATAATATTAATGATCAAGCAATAAAATAAATTAAATTATTACAATTAACATCATGAATGAAATAAGATCATATAGCATTAATAATATCTAACAATCCATAACAAAGAGTATCAAAAAGGATTAAATGTTCACCCTAGAAAAAGAGATTGAGTTCATAAGAGAAAATAAAACAACTCCTTAGATAGGATAATAACAATGAAGAATATCTTCTCTCTTTCTTCTTTCTTACTTGTAATCCTTTTTTCTTTTCCATAAGAAATCTCCCAGAAAAATAGCTTCGAACCCCAAAGAAAAGCTCCCCAAAACAGAAGTGAGAAGAACCCCTCAAAAACCCTAAGTTTTTCCTTAAAAATCCTTGAGATATGCACTGTGAAAAAAATCCACAAAACATGGTCTGCCGCTAGTGCCGGTGGCGCTAGCTTGCTGCTCAACTATTGTAGTCTTCAGTTCTGGCACCAGTAGTTCTAGGTGGGGGCTAGAAGCATTGACTAGATGACTTGGTCTGTGTTGCTTCTTTTGCTCCTTTGTAGCTGATTTCTTCTCCATCCTTTGAGCTTCGTCTTTTTTCACTTTCAAGACACCTAGAAAATACAACAAATAAGCATGAGATTCATCTAAAAGAGAAAAGGATTTGCAAATAACTATGCTTAAACATGTGAAATATAAGTAAATGAAAGACAGTGTGACAGAGTAAAGACTTCGTGAACCAATGACTGTCTGTTATGAATAGACAAAGCGAAGAAGTGAAGGTTGTATGGCACAACAAAAAGGTTCATCTGATGTAGCAATGGTGTCTGTCTGTTCAACTAAGCTTATCTACTATCTATAACAAATAACCCAATGATGATGCTGAGAAAATAATTTATCTATGCCTCAATGCTTGGTTTGTCACTTTTAACAAACAACCCATTAGACGAAGCAATAAAGGAAATCCATCTATGCTCCAACATTCCATCTATTACTTACAAAAGATAACTCAATAGATGAAGCGCTAAAGAAACAAGTCATTCGTGCTTCTACAGTTCAACAGACAAGCCACAAGAGAAAGTACTGGAAAGGATGATTCGTCTAGTAGCACTGAAAAAGATAATTCATCTGCTACTTATGAAAGACAAATCAAAAAATGAAAGAACCCTATCTTATGAACAGCTCGACAGATACTTCGTCTGTCATAAGTAGAAGATGAGCAATGGTCAGGCTGAATTACTGGTCTTCACTCAGCATTAATTATGCCCTTTTCATATTGATAAAAAAGTTAGCCATTGCAGCAATACCTCAACCAGAGTGTATAAAGAAATTAGAAATCATCTTCTCCAAGGTTGGCACTATAGACATTTCAATAGATGAGAATTGAGTAGAATTTAGAGAATTCAAAATATGCTAATTAGAATGGTCTTCTGTCATTAATGGAGCTACCTACCACAAACGAGTGGAATTCAAAGCAATTATAAATGAAGCATCATTGGAGCAGGAGGAAGTAACCAAGTATTGAGGAAATCATTCAAATCCTTTTGAGAGCATTTACTGATAAGAGCCAAATCTTCTACTATTCTTCAAGAGTCAAGAGCCTTGCATTCAAGTCTTCCTCAACTTTCTTTGAAGGCTCACAACCACCTTTGGGAAGATCATTTACTTCTATATTCAATTTTCAGAAACCTTCCCCTGTACTTACTGAGAAATACCTATGCTTCAACTTCTGATATTTATTCTTTGTAAATTTCTTGAACTCGTGGTTGAGACTAGACTCAAGAAGAGTTGTGACTATCTAAGTATAGACAAGAGTGATTTATTCATGCCTTCTAGAACTAGAATCTAGAAGAGTGCTTAGAGCCTTGTAAATATGCCACCTAGAGCTAGAATCTAGAAGAATGCTAGGAGCACTATGTTCATGCCCCCTAGAGCTAGAATCTAGAAGAGTGTTGGGAGCACTACTATATTTTTGCTATTGGGAATAGTGGAACCCAAGACATTAAAAGAAATGTGTTCTTGGAAGAGTGGAGTAGAGTGTTCACTTGAACCACTATAAAAATCACTGTGTCTTATTCATTTATGCATTTGTTAATTAAGTGATTGATTGCTAGAGGGAAGATTAATCTTAAAGGGGTTGAGCTATAATTTTTAGGTACCCAATTCACCCCTCCCCTCTTAGGTTTTTTGCCTAATCATTTGGACCAACATCGGTAATAAATTCTTTATTATGACAAGCCATTACATCTCAATTTCATTATTTGAATCCCTTTAAATACAATTATATAAGTTCAAAAGAATTACAATTATACATCACTTGAAATCTTTGAATGCAAATATATATTTACATGTGAATTTCAAATCCAAGTTATTCTATCATAAGAACAATATCTTCAAAAACTGCTCAAAAGTCCCAAGCCTCAGTTGGGGGTCTTTACCTGGCCTATTAGCTAAAAACTTAACATAAGAAGGTGTGAGTTTGTGCAACTTAGTAAGTAGGCAAGTAACATAAAAATAATAATAATTCAAAGTCAATAAAATAACATGTTCCATCTAGAAAGTGACAGAGGAAGCCTACTTACCTGAATGAACTCCAATCTTGCCATTTTCAAATTCCATAAGTCAGCCTTCAATCAATACTTAGCTACCCTACTCATAACATATACATAATTGAAATTAAAACATTCAATGAGGATTCCAATGCAACTTCATCAGCCAAAAGGAATTCAGCTAATAATCTTATGATTCGATTACACATCACTTCAATATCTCAATTGAGTCAATTATTTTGGGATTTCTCACTTACTTCACCCCTTTCAAGTCTTTCTCTAGTATATACTCAATTTAAGGTCCATTAACATCTCATAGATATCATTTTTTACATATTTCTTTCATTCCCTAATCATGTATGTCAAAGAATCTTCTTTCTTACAACAATAACCTTATATACAATATAATTAATGCTTAAGTAGCTCAATTATATCTCATAACACTCAATTATTCATTTCATTCCATTAAGGTTCTAGGGTTGTAATCAACCCTTTTATACCTAATTTTCTGCTCATTTGAGCATTTTATCAAATAGGTTCTGCTTGTTTGAGCATTTCATCAAACAGGTTATGAGTATCAATTAATTCATAATAAGTCAACATGGTTATCAAAAGGAATTTCATATCTACTAACAAGCACCAACTATACTACTCAATTAATAATGATTAAGCTCTTATACAAGTCTATTAAACCCTTAATTCCACCAATTTATTGTTTAAACACTTTATAATCAATAGCCTCTATTTGACCCATGATTCAAAATCAGATTTCTTATATTCAAACCATCCCTAAATCATTGAAAACAAAGAATTACTTATTTTCCTTAAGGGATCCTAAAAATTTCCATAAAATCCCTACAAAATTTACTATTTATGAAATTCCTAAAACCCTAGCATTGCAAAATTATGAATTCTCTTGCTCAAACAAACCCTAAAATGCTATAATTTATGAATTAACCATTTTTTCCATGCTTCTTACAACCATACATATCATCTTCCCAATTTGAACTATTCATGAAACCCTAACTAAGTAGAAATACAAATTCGAGTGGGGAAAACGAGCTTACTTATTGATTTGAGCATGGGTTCTTGCCTTACATAAGGATCCAACCTCAACCTTGCAAGAACTCACCATGAATTTCAAAAAAATAAGATTTGCCAACTTCTTTTACCATTCAATCACTAAAACTTGGGTTAGAAAACTTGGGGTAGAAGGGATCACACATTAAAATCAACTTGTTTCATCTTAAAATGGCATGAAATTGAACTTTGGGACATGGGGTTTCTGGTTTTGGATGCAGGGGGAAAAAATGGAACAGAATGGGACTAAACAGAAGGAACAGGCTAAAAATGGCCTGCAGACTTTTGTCCACCGTCGACACTGTGACATGGAATTGACGTTGTGGTGTCAAATTCCTTGGCCACACTGCCCATGCCTCCTTTCACGATCTGATGTCGTGGCCTCCATTCTGGCGTTGGGGCATCAACCTTGCTGCCCCATTTTGCTCTTCAATTTTCTCCTCCTTTTCAAGCATTCTTTCAACCATTTCTTCTAGCTTTTTTCCCCCATCATTTTCCCACATTATAAGAGCGTAATAAATTTCTTCAAATATCTCAAAATTAAATCATATAATAATTCACCTTAAAACATTTTGCCCCATGATATTTAATTACATGCACTTCACCTATATGTGCAACATTTCATTTCAAATAAATTTTTTCTATCTTAACTTGTCTCTACAAATGAATCAAATTAATTTCTTTAGACTGCCAGATTTCTAACATTTCACGTAAATCTCTCCATACTATTACAAACAAGTTCATTTTATCCCAGATTGATCATTTAAGGAAATTTTTTTAAATTTACCCACTTTTTAACACCCCAAGTGTTATATAGACTTCCCTTCTTACAAAAAGTTTCATCTTCAAAACTTTCCTTGTCGTGTAATTTTTGTTATTGTCTCAAATTCATCACTTGCGGATCTGTATTTATATGATACATCATGCAAGTTATGCCTTATTGATCATGCATCATGATCCTCCAAGACCCACTTACTTTTAACTAATAATAACACTTACATAATACACAATCTAAGAAATTCAAAGTACTAATACATTCCACTTAATGCTAGCATTATTATCAACATCACTTTATCCATATAAGACATGTTAAGACATTTCAATTGTCGTAAAATTAGAATTTACCAAAATAGTCAGAGATCAACATAGCTTTCAACATGCAATTAATCCTTTCAATTCTTGGAATGCACCATAATATAATCACTGAACTTAATCACAATTTACTCCCAAGAGGGTTTAAACACCTTATTTATTTAGTCTATAGTCAAAACAATCAAATTCATATAGAAGTAAACTGCATCTGTAAGAACCAAACTAGCTTTAGTATGATATTCAAAATCAACTAGAGCAGATATCCTGTTAGGCTATTTTCCCAAACAACTCATACCACAACTCATATGGCCTATAATTTAATTTTATAAGTTTTTAGATCATGCCCATTCACAACCTCAATAAATCCAAAGCACAACAATCCCAACAGTGTATGGCCATGACAATGTTGTTGTTCCCATGTATGAGAGGGCATAAGAGGGGAGGGATGAATTGAGCATATAAAAATTATGGCCAAATAAAATGTGCTAAGCAAAATTAATATTGAAATGCTATGAGATTTTCATAGTTGTTCTTACAATTATGATGTCCGCTTCATGCACAGATTCTGCTTTCCTTAATTGTCTTCTTTTCAAACAAGTTACCTTGTGTGTGTGTGTGTGATGATGTATGCAATGTAATGATTAGATGGTAGTATGCAGGATAAAGTAATCAAGTAGACAGTACACACAACAATTTTTATAGCAGTTTGGGCACCCCGTCCCTACGTCCACTCTTCCAAGAGCACACACTCATTGTGCCTTGGGTTCCACTATATCCCATATAATGGAAATACAATAGTGCTCTCAGCACTCTTCTAGATTCCAGCTCTAGGAGGCATAAATAGTCTTCACAACACTCTTTTGGTTTTCACGAGCTCACCAAGAAACGCACTAGTTTCAAAGATCATTAGCAAAATTGTTAGTTTTTCAGAGCTCACCAACAACTCATACAATGTGGTTTTTCTAAGCTCACCATAAACGCTAATTAATAGCTCTCAATTTATAAATTACTTTGCCTCTTTTACTAGGCTGATTTGTATAGAGTTTAAGCATGTATATAATGATAGTTTGTTAAAGCACATTATATATCAATACTCCAAAAATATGATTGAGATAGATCTTCGAGACTCATTTTCTATTAGTGCAATGGAGATTGATTATCTTGGAGGAAGCATTTTTCTAATTAAGAGAGTTTACTCGATTAAGCTCTTTTCTCCTTTTCATCTTTCTCTCAGCTTTCTCAACCTTCTTCATTGACACTGCACTACCTTTATATTGCTTCAGAAATTTCTATCCATTAGAGGTAGTTGGCCTCCTTTGAATGTTTGAGGACCATTTTAAATTTTCTCCCGTTGAAAAAGTTATCTTTTTGATAAACTCGTTCTAGCTAGAAAGCTTACAGTGTCATCCTTAAAGAAGATGCCTTTTTGGTTTTCGCAAACACTAGCTAAAGACTTTCTGCATGACTAACTCTTTCATCATTTTTGGAAAGACACTCATTAAGCTTGAAGTGATGCAACCTCTGAGTGTTACAATCTTTGTTTGAGTGAAGACTGGTTTCCTTTGAATTTCTTTCCATTTTCAGCTAAGCTTGATTTGTCCAGTGTTTAATAAGATCTACTTCAAGTGAAAGTTTGACCTGAGAGTGCACTCAACATTTTCTGATACAAGTAGCTTCTGCTCATCATGATATGCTATAGAGATTAAACTATAGTTTATCTGAGGACTTTGTCTAATCAAGTCCTAGTTTGCCTCTTGTAAGTAACAGAGAAATTGGCTCTAAGTAGATCCATATTATAGATAACTTTATCTTTGTAAATTTTCCTGAGATCATTGCAACACTAGTACTTCATCTTCTAGTTTGTCTATTGTAAGTGACAGACGAATTGCAAAGGCGCAAATGAAGTTCTTCTGTTACTGTTCATCAGACAAAGTTCTCTCACCAAATGAAGTAGCTTTGTCTGTTGTAAGTAACAGACAATTCTTATTGGTGTGGACAAGACTTCTTCATAGCAGATGAATTACCTTTGTTTGTCAATTTGTCTATAAACAGTTGTAGATGAATTTGCAAAATGTAGACAAAGTCTCTCAAATAGTTCGTCTGTTGGTTTGTCTATTGTAAATGATAGATGAATTGCTGAGGCGCAGATGAATCCTCTTTCCAATATTTTGTCAGTTACAAGTAACAGTTGAATCACAGAGGCATAGACAAATCATCTTTTTGGTAGTTTGTCTGTTTGTTTGTTTGTTGCAAGTGGCAGATGAACTTACAAATGAAGACGATAGACAAAGTAAGTTATTTATTTGTGACCACTGTGCCGCTTCTATTTCATCTTCTACATCATCTATAGAGGATTCCAGGAAAATTCCTTATTCTTCTTCTATTTCAGATAGACTTTGTATGAGAGACAAATGCTTGATTAATTAGACTCCATTTTTAGCTCTTCGTTTGTTTGAGTTCAGCTCCGTTTCATCTCAGTTTCTGCAATCTGAATTCGTCTTTGTGTTGCGGATAGATGTTATGTATGAGCAGTTTATCTGACTTATTTATAGAATGATTTGTCTGAATCTATCTGAGGAAGGTGTTATCTGATACTAACTTTATCTGTAGAATATTTATTCAATCACTCATTGAGGCTTGAACATCATAACTACATATATACTTTGTAGCTTCTTTTCAAAGTTTCAGTGTTATTCTTTCTGCTGATTCTTGTCTTCTTATTTACACTATCCACTCTATTTGATTTGATATCATTTATGTTGCGGTAATACTTAGGAACACAACTATCAGTACCACAAGTGTTCACTCATATATTGTTATGCATCATCAAAACTTAGTTGTATGTCATATATACCATTTGGTTCAATAGATGTCACATCAATATAATAGTCGTGTTGCACATTGTTTTACAATCAAAGCTATACAACCTTAGTAACTACTATTATGATGCCAACATAAGCAGGAGTAAAAATTTCTAAGACTATTATTATCCAATTGACTCCACTCAAAGTTGGATCATTAGCACTTTTACTTTAACAAATCTATATTCATAACTTCATTCACAGTCATTCATTATATCTTGCCTGCTACCACTCAATACCATGCTTAGGAGGCTATCAACCAAGTGGACTTAGCCATGAACCAAGTGGACATAGTCATAATTCAAGTGGACACAGCCACAAACCAAATAGCCTCAACCATCAACCAAGTGGACTCAGCCACAAATCAAATGGACTCAACTTTCTTATAACTTTGGTGCGATCCAGTCCATCCCTATAATCTAGACTACAAATGTTATAAGATCCACGAAAATATCATCAATGCCATCTATGGTATCTAGCCATCACTGCAACCCAGGGATTGCAAGTTCTTCATCCACACTTACTAAATAAGCAAAGAAGTCTTAAATAATAGGCTGATCAGGCCTCTTCACTATCCCTGGTAGCATCATCAAACAAAGCCCTTTTATGGGAGGGATCGCCAATAACCAAAGTAGCCATCCTAGCAAGCATCCAAACCCAAATTTACACAAATGATATTCTAGTAGGCATCCAAATTCAAATTTAAACAATTGATACTGGTATCCAAATCCAAGCCAAGCTTGCATTTAAATCTTAATCCATGAAACCTTCCCAATCCAAGCATGCATCCAATTCTCAATTACAATCCAAGCATGCATCCAATTCGCAATCAAGATTCAAATTCATAATCAAATTATTAAACTCAAAGTTATACTGAACTAAATCGTTAAACCCAAATACATACATTTGTCAGACATTCATTTCACTTTACATTTAGTCAAAATATATCAACAAAAGTAACAAAAACTCATATACACAAATTTATCAATTACATTATCAGTCAACACAATTCAATTTAACCATAAACCCAATGTCAATCAACAAAATGATGGCACACATGCCAATTCATCCAAATCAACAGATTCATAAGCAAAGTTATTCACTCATACATGAACATAGCATATCCAATCAACGTATTTGATCAAGGAATCCAATGATTCCATCACAATCAAGTAAACAAATCAAACTAAGTTCAGTTTCCCATACTTATTCATGAAAGTTCATAGTTTATTCATTTTAAATTCACATAACCTATAAAATAATAACATACAAACATTCAAATTTGGTGCACATATGGGCAACTCTATGCTTCCATGTACTACTCTAAGCATAACATTTACATGGGTCAATTATGCACAAACAAATCATATTTATGCTATCATAATACTATCATATTCATTTCATACTGCATCATCCATGAGTCACAAGTACCATTTATCCCAATTATGCATAATCATACCACTGTAATTATCATTTACATGTCCTTTGTTGCCTTCCTCAGTCCTTCAAGTTACTCATAAACTCGTATTATTTTCTTACGTTTCCTTGGCATGTCATTTTCTATCTCTTCCTAATACCCTATTAGCATCATGATTCTAGAATTTGCTTAGGACTTATTACAGAAACAAGTACTAAGCTTTGATACCATCTGTAATGATCCGCACCCCCACCCTATGCATTTTGGCCATCTTGTAGAGTATTCTCTATTGGGGTCTATGCGGAATGCTACTATTCCCTTATTCTCTTATAATTTTCACATTTTTAAGTAGATATTCTGCCAAAATTTTGGCAGAATCTACCCTGAAATAGTAACATCTAAACTTGGCACAATCATATAACACCATAATTTAATGCTTAATTGTAATAATTACAAATTTCCAATACCATGTCATCAAATAATATTAATCATAATCTCACCCATACCCACAATTGTTTGCCCAAGATCAACATCGATCATGATAGCATTGCATTCTAAGGGGAAGCATACATCACCATTTACAATCTTATAACTAAGATACCATTCTATAATACTTAACTAGCTTTCATACCATTCAGTGACAAATTCTTTATTATGACATGCCACTACATCTCAATTACATTATTTAATCCCTTTAACTACAATTACACAAGTTCAAATGAATTACAATTATACATCACTTGAAATTTTTGAATGCAAATATACATTTATATGTGAATTTCAAATCCAAATTATTCTATCATAAGAACAATATCTTCAAAACCTGCTCAAAAGTCCCAAGCCTCAGTTGGGAGTCTTTACCTAGGCTGTTAGCTAAAAATTGAATATAAGAAAGTGTGAGTTCGGGCAACTCAGTAATTAGGCCAGTAATAGAAAATCAATAATGATTCTAAGTAAATAACATAACAAGTTCCATCCAGAACACGCATAATCATGCTCCATTATCCAATATACAAACATTTTATGTCCATCATTATAAATCCACACAATCATATACTATACAACATCCATTCCTAAAAAAAATTTATGGGCATTCACATATAGCTAATTTATCCATTCATATCCAATATCGAGATATTCTCTATCCCTTTCATTTAGCCATCCATAAATAAAAATAAATAAAAGGACATGGGATAATATTTATTCCCAAATTTCAAACTTTCAAATGAAATAACCAATACCCACCAATATGACTATTTCATGGAATGTTTCAAATTCCCAAAACATAGACATTCAAATGTATACACAAAAGAATAATAATGGGATAGTCACTATCCATAACTATATGTCGATGCCCAGATACAACAAATGGGATACTCCCTAACCCCATTCAGCATTACATTCAAACAAAATTGAGAGAGGAAGCCTACTTACCTAAATGAACTCCACTCTTGCCATCTTCAAATTCCTTAAGTCAGCTTTCACTCAATGCTTAGCTACCCTACACATAACATATACACAATTTAAATTAAAACATTTAATGAGGATTCCAATGCAACTTCATTAACTAATGGAATTCAGCTAATAATCTTATGATTCGATTACACATCACTTCAATATCTCAATTGAGTCAATTATTTTGGGATTTCTCACTTACTTCACCCCTTTCAAATCTGAACTCAACCTTGCAAGAACTCATGATAAATCTCTGAAATATCAGATTTGCCAACTCCTTTCACCATTCAATCACTAAAACTTAGGTTAGAAGAAATGATGACAAGGAATCAAGCATTGAAATCAACTTGTTTCATCTTAAAATGGCATGAAATCGAACTTTAGGCCATGGGGTTTCAGGGTTTGGATGCAAGGTAAAAAGAAATGGAACGGGGCTAAAAAATGGCCCACTGACTTTTCTCCTCCACCGGCCCTACAATGTGGAATTGACATCGTGACATCAAATTCTTTGGCCACTGCCCTTGCCTCCCTTCACGATTTGATTATGGTGTTGTTCCCCATTTTGCTCTTCAATTTTCTCCTCCTTTTCAAGCATTCTTTCAACCATTTCTTCTAGCTTTCTTTTCCCATCATTTTCCCACATTATAAGAGCATAATAAATTTCTTCAAATATCTCAAAATTAAATCATATAACAACTCACCTTAAAACATTTTGCCCCATGATATTTAATCACATGCACTTCACCTATATGTGTAACATTTCATTTCAAATAAATTTTCTCCATCTCAACTCATCTCTTGAATCAAATTAATTTGTTTAGACCGCCACATACCTAAAATTTCACATAAATCACTCCATACTTATAACAATCAAGTTCATTTTTTTTATAGATTGATCATTTATAGATTAACATTATACAATTCACTTTCAACATGATTAATTATCAAAACATTTTATTTAACAACTAATGATGCCTTAAATAACTTAATCCTTCATTTCATTCCATTTGAGTTAGAGGGTTGTAATCAAACCCTTGTTATACATGATTTCCTATTCATTGAGGCATTTTATCAAACATTTCATGGGCAGCTTTTAAATTATAACATTCCATAAAAACAACATATTAAGGGAATCTCATTTCCATCAATACCCATCCATGATACAACATCCTTAATATGAAATTAACAATTAGAACATGCCAATTATGTCTATAACTCAATTAATTCATGAATCAAACACCTTGAACAAAAATCCCTTTTCCAACATTTTCTTAGGTTCTTGTGTAGCAACCTAATCAAATCTCCATGGTCAATTCACTATAAAACATTACAATTAACAAGTTATTCATTTTCCCCCATGAAAATTACACATAACTCAAGCATTTTCCCTAAATTCCAATATTCACAAAAAACCCTAAAATAGTAGAAACACAATTTAAATTGGGGAAAACTCAACTTACCATGAATTTCATGAATGCTTCCTTCCTAGATGAAGAATCAACCCCAAAACGTCATGCATCTGCCATGGGTTGCAGCAACCAGAACTTTTCTTTCTTCCTTCACCATCCAAATGGTTGGAACTTGGTTTTACATACAAGATCAAGTGACTATCCTCCTTACTAAAGTGATTTCCTAGCTAAAATAGCAAGGTTTTGAAGGGTATAAGGGCTAGGGTAAAAGGGTAGGGCATGGGGAAGAAGGAAACTCAACATGGTGAAAATTAAATGGAACGACGACGTTTAAAAAATTGGCTTCCGACCTTCCATATCCGGTCTCGAGGCGCTGGATTTGGCCACCATGGTGCCCATTTCATTCAATGCCACCCATCCCAAATTTTTGAAGTGGCATCGCGGTGCCTGATCCTACTACCCCATTTCCAATACTTTTTCTCCCCTATTTCTCTTATGTATTTATGCCATGATTTTTTTCAGATATTCGAACATAAAATACATAAAAATTATGCCTCAAATAATTAGGAATCAACTTATATAACCATTTGTATATGCTTTAACTTGTACAAGTACATTTCATGTATATGCAAGTCATACATTCTTGAATAATTTCATTTCCCAACAAATTTCTTCACCTCAATTCAATATTATAATCATACTAGAGATAACTACAATCCATCTAGACACTTAATTACCCAAAAATTTAACACCTTGGGTGTTACATTGACCCAACTCTAAATGCCTATTTGAGTGGGTTCATGCATAGATTATTTTTCCTTAGCCATACAAAGACTATGAGTAGATCCTCTCAATGTTGATCATGACCATTGGATCTTACCACCAATTCATCAACATCTCATTCAACATGTTTGTGAAGCATTTCATGGAACATGACTTTCATGGCTCTTTGATAAGTTGCTTCGACATTCTTTAATCCAAATGGCATAACTTTATTGCAAAAGATACCCATTGGAGTGCGAAATGCAGTTGATGCCTCATCTGCTGGTGCCATCTTGATTTGATTGTAGCCAGAGTAGCCATCCATAAATGAGAATGTGTTATAAAGTGATGTGTTGTTGTTTTAATAAGGAGTTCCGTGTGTGATAGTGGGAACTCATCTCTCAGATAGGCTTCATTGAGATTGTGAAAGTTGACACAAACTCGAATTTGTCCATTCTTTTTTTTTTTTACTGGGACAACACTAGAGATCCATCTTAGGAACTTGATTTCTCAGATAAGTTGGCTTCCAGCAACTTGTTGATCTCAATAATGATTTGGTGCTCCAAGTCAAGTCTGAACTTTCTTGGTGCTTGCTTTACTAACAGCCTGCTTGGAGAGATATGTAAAGAATGCATCTCAATATTAGGCTCTAACCCAGGCATTTCAGAGTATGTCCATGTAATGACATCTTTGAATTCCTTGAGAAGATCCATTAGCAATTGCTTTTCCTACTATAGTAAGGATTTGGCAATAAAGATAAGGCACTTATCTTGATCTATACCCAAGTTGAACTTTTCAAGCTCACAAATTGTTGGTTTTCCACTATCTTCTAATCCCGGCGGAGGCGCGCCATAGGTTATTTTTTCTAAGATAGAATTGAAGTCACTACCTTCTTCTTCCTTTGAATGGTCAGGGTTTGGCTTGTGATTAGACTCATATGTATTTTCATCATGAGTCTTACTCGTTATTTCTGACTTTGAATTGAGAATTGATGGGTCATCAATGACTTCTTTGCCATCTATATCATCAGGTCCCTTTGAATTTTCTCTTAGTTCTTTGTTATTGGACTCAGATTCTTCTTCTTCTATTGATGCATGGTGAGAGGTGGAAACCATGTAATAATGTGCAATTATTGGTAAGGGGAATGATGTCTTTGACATATCGAACTCACTAGAAGCTTAGTAATAATCACGCATGGTGGGACCAATAGTCGACCTGATACTCATATAAGAGCAATGCTAAGGCATACTCCTCATCACTATCCAAATCAATATCATCATCTACTCTAAGACTTATCTGATTTCCTGGGTACCTGAGTCCCTTAAGATTTTCTTTAATTGGCACTAGGATAAGTGGACCAATTATTGACATATAGGGTTCATCAGTATAATGCCGAGGAGGTCAATCGTTCTTCTGAATCTCTTACTAAATTTCTAAAAATATTTGCTAAATAGGAATTTCTTATGTAGAAGATCAAAAGTACGGCATGTCCATAAGGCAAGCCCATCTCCTTGAACACCAACTTTCCTTTTTCCACTAGGAATTGTGGTTCAAGTTCTTTATCTTGAATGATTTCTAACTCAACATTTGAGTCAGTGGTCAAATGTACTCGACCAACATGGATTACAAGTTTTCTCCTCTAATTTCCCATTTGCTACTTTTAGTGTTGGGATTGGAGGATGCTTCTTACTTTGTTTGACTGGGTTTCCCAATGTTGATCTCAAAATGCAATCACAATGTTGGCATCAAGGCTACTTTAGAATAGCTTGGCATTGAATGCGACAATATTGAAGGAGAAATTATTGTTCTCCTTGAACCTGGAATATTGATTTGGAATTTAGTATTGTCGATTGACGCTGGATGCAATGGCATATAAGCTCACAAAAACTCGCAACTTGATTCTCATAAAATCTAACTTGTGGAGGTATTGCTTGCCCCCTGCTTATTGATAGCTTGGCCAATCCTCTCCCACGTCCTTTTCCAGGTTGTCTTGGTGTTGACATTCCATCCATGAAGGCAAAAGATTGTGGAGTCAAGAAACTTGTGTCCAGCCTCCAATTAAACATATTCCGAGTTGGCGGAGTTGGTGTTGAAGTAAGAGTGATTGGATGTTACGGTGGTTGCGAATGTTGAACCAGTGACTCATCTTCATCATCATATATTTGGGGCACTTCTAGCTCCTTCATAAGTTTCAGCTTATCTTCTTGTGACATGCTTATTGTAATCTCAAAATGTGAAGACATCAACAACGAAATTGTAGGGAATGGGACCTTCTGTAGAGATACAATTTGTAATAAGGGTCCTTATGATGTGGACCCTTGTCTTTTTTGTGACAAATGGCTATTGTGTTCTCTCCATAGTTGGCTTGGCCAATTCTTTTGGCTGGTTTGGTTCGTTCAATGTTAGCTTGTAGTGTTGGGCTTTGAAGAAGAATGCCTCTAAAATTGTGAATGGTCATACATTGGCCGATATGCGTCTCATTATGTCATCCTATTATAACTTAAAGCATTATGTGCCATGGATGCCACAACTTGGTATCAATGCAATGATGGTCTACTGAGCAGTAAATTATAGGACATTGGTGCCTTAATGACATGACAATTGACCTTTATAAGGAATCCTTGAATATCAAGACTCAAGGTGATAGTCCCCATAGTCCTCTGGCTTTCTTGGTTGAAGCCTTGGATCACAAGGGTGGTGCTTTTGAGCATAGACGGACACATCCTAATCCATTTTTAACACATTGAGTGGAAGAATATTCACCGTAGATCCTGGAACTTGCATGATGTGATTAATCCTTTCTCCTGCTAGGTCACCACTTACAAACAATGGACAATTATGTTTTTTGCTTCCAAGCAATAGGTCAACATTTGTAAAAGTAATCATTTGGTCGCATTCAATTGTGGTAGCAACCTCTGCTAGGTATAAGTCCTTGATGGACCCATATACCAGCACATTTATGAGTGTTTATTGAGACTCCTTGGAGAGCTGGAGTGCGTTGTATGTATTTAGCCTTGCTAGGATTCTGGGCAAGTGAATAACGATGTCATATTTTGGCTTATTTGTGAGTTTAGGACCGTCCATTTCTTACACTGGAGGACCTAGAACTCCAGGTACTGGTTTTTCTTAAATTGAAGCTTTTCCTTTATCTTGGTCTGTATTTTTCCCAGAACTTAACATGACCATTGTTTGATTCAAATGCTTCTTATTGAGCATTCTTTTCATTTGGCATGACACTAGTCATGTTGCAAGATACCTCGATAGGTTCTGATGGCTCTTGGATTAGTAGCTTAAGCAACTCGGGGAATGAAGTAGGGACCTCCTTGGGTAGTGGAAAGCTTTACCCAATGCAACACAATACATTCCCAAACTATGTGCTTCTCTTCTTGCAACATGGGGCAATAAAGGTGAACATTACACCATCTTAAGGTGAAATTATAAAGATGTTCCCTTTCGAGAGGATGAATTCCTTGCACTTGTCCCTTAGAGAACTAGAAGTGTAGTCATGGAATCCATGTATGAATACTTCAGCCAACACCTTCCAATATCTGAATGATTCGGTTGGCAATGTCATAATCCACTTTAGGGCATGACTATTACCAACTAGTGAAAATGGAAAGCTTCTAATTATGTATGCCTTATTCTGGAACATCATTTGTACCAAAGCTTGATACTGGAACAAGTGCCCAATCGCAGCCTTATAACCTTCTTTGAACAATTTCATCATAGGTCACCCTAAGTAACGGATTTGCTTGATTTTTAGGACTGCTATTAGAATAGGGGCCTTCATATGGTGTAGGTATTTGAGGATTTTCTCAAAGTGTGATTCTATGAATAACTATTCCTTTGGAGGGTCATCCGTTGCCTGCATTTTTTTCTTCTCAGCCTGATCGAATGCTTTTATGAAGTTAGATGGCATTCGATGATGAAAATAAGCTCTCCTTGTTAGGCAAAGATGAACTTCTTCTACATCTAGGCGAGTCTAATCCTCCTACTTAGCTTGATGTTGATGATGAATGTAATTAAGTAGTGAAGTTTTGATGATGAGCAAACATATGAGTAAAGAGTAAAGAGTTAAGCTACTAACTATTTACTTTCCAATTGATGCAGCATTAATCTATTAAAAGGAATTAAAGAAAGTAACTATTCAGCTTAACGTGTATATTATTAAGACTTCTCAAAAATAAGATAATTTAAAAAGAATGTTTAAGTAAAAATACTTAAAAGTCTTCAAAAAGACAAGGCATGAAATTCAAAAATGTTCAAAACTATTTCAGAGACAATGTGTGAAGTCATAAGCAATTTAGAAATACTTAGAAGTATTTCAGAGACAATGTTGAAGCTAATAAGTAATTCAAAAATACTTAGAAGTATTTCAAAAATAATGTGTGAAGCTACGAAGCAATTCAGAAATACTCAAAAGCATTTCAGAGACATTGTGTGAAGCTAACAAGCAATTCGAAAATACTCAGAAGCATTTCAGAGACATTATGTGAAGCTAAGAAGCATTACAAAAATACTCAAAAGTATTTTAGATATGAATTACAAGTCCTTAGGAGACAAGTCATGAAGTTTAGAAGTACTCAGCTACTTTAGAACCACTTGCAAGACAAGTCAAAATTTCTTTTAGAGTTAGTGCAATCTCAGCAATCTCAAAATTAACTCTAAGGTAGTCTCGTAGTTCAAAAGCTCTCCAAAAGCACCTCAGAAGTGAAACACTCTAAGAAAAACTTCATAATAAGGTCAGAAGAAAAATCTGCACTCAAAAGTTTGTCAGTAAGAATTTCTGAGTATGCTCATAAGTAACTCAGAAGTAACATAGAAGCAATACATAAGACGTTTCTATAATCAAAATTTCATCAGTAAGAACTTCCTAATACACTTAGAAGTAAGTCAGAAGTAATGCAGAATGACGTTTCTGCAATCAAAAGTTCATCAGAAAGAACATTAGAAATAATTCAAAGGAAGCCTATGTATTCAGAAATATCTCAAAAGCAATGCAAAATGCCAATCAAAAGTTTATCAGAATTCAAACTTCAGAAAAGCTTCCAAGTTTCAGAATTGCAATAGAAGATCAATAGCTGTAATACAGAATGAACACAGAAGAAGTTTCTCTGCTTAGAAAATGTTCAAAAATATTACAAAAAATAATTTAGAGGCATCTTTAAGAAGCCAAGATTCAAGAAGCACATCAGAGGAAAAATGTAAACTTTTGAAAAACCTTAGAACCTGTTCAAAATCAACTTGGAAGCTCTTCAAAGGCATCCTCAAAAAGCCAAAATTCAAGAAGTTCATTAGAAGCTTAATTCAATTATTTAGGAACACTTCAGAAGTTTCTCAAAAGCAAAAACATGACTGATAAAAGATTCAGCAACCAGATTTAGCTTTAGAAGAATCTAAAATAATTGATTATGTAAAATTTTATCATTGCCACTAGCTCAAAAGAACCTTAGAAGTTATGCGTTAAGTGCATAATGGTAACCGACTAGTAGATGAAGCTTGGAAGTTCAAAATATTTATCATAGAACTTTTGTAGTTGGACAGGAGATGAAAAAGACAATGAAACTTTAAATCTTCTTTTCCAGATGGTCAAAAAGCTACAAAAAATGATCTTTGTAGCTAAGATATCTTCCACAACTTAGAAAAGGAAGATTCAAACATTTGGGAAAGAAGATCTGAGAAAGAGCTGAGAAATAAGAAAAAGTTTACTTAAGCATTTACTAAAGTCTTCACGAGATTAGCTCCATTGTGCTACATTCAAAAACCATTCAAAGAAAATCATTCAACAACACTTGGGGTCCAATCTTTATTGTTCTTTACAGTTATATTTAATGTATTTTTATTACTATACTTCATACGCTCTACCTATCAAGAAGCATTCAATTCTGTACACATTTATTTACTTTTTTCTTATTTGCTAGCAAGGGGCTTGCATCTTATAGTGAACAACAAGCAAGGAAACTTGCTAAAGTTTGTATAAGTTGTTGGTGAGCTTTAAAAACCATCTTGTATAAATTATTGGTGAGTTTTGAAAGCTAACGTGTATAAGTTGTTAGTAAGCTTTGAAAACCAACTTGTATAAGTTTGTTGGTGAACTTGAAAACCAACAAGTGTTAGTGGAACCTAAGCTTAGCAAGAGAGGCTAACCCAAAAAAGTGTAGTAAGTACAAGGTGTTGGTTCCCAAAGGGTGGCTTAACCCAAGAGGGGAGGTGTGAATTAGGTTTATGAAAATTAATTGCTTAACCACTGCAAGATTACTTCCCCTCTTTTCTTGCTTGTGTGCTATACAATGTAAACTAAGTAATAAAATATTAAAGTGTAAGAAAATAAATAAACAACCACACACAAAAAACATAATTTCATAGTGGTTCGGGAACCCCGTCCCTACATCCACTCTTTCAAGTGCACACACTCATTATTCCTTGAGTTCCAGTATATCCTACATAATGTAAATACAATAGTGCTCCCAGCACTCTTCTAGATTCCAGCTTTAGGGGTGTAAATAAGTGTTCCCAACACTCTTCTGGATTCAATCTCTAGGGGTGTAAACATAGTGCTTCTGACACTCTTCTGGTTTTCATGAGCTCACCAAGAAACTCACTAGTTTCAATGATCACCAAAAAACTTGATGGTTTTCTAGAGATCACCAACAACTCTTTATTTTTTAGATTTATTCAGAAACTAATACACTTTTACAAAGTGTTACAATGAAGCATAGGAGAAGATGTGATCTTTTAGTAGCTCTATGTAATACAGAAAGAACTTCCTAAAATATATAGATAATGGTCATAATAACTGAAGGTTAAGCTCGTGGTCATGTGTGGAAGGATTTGCATAAGGTTTAGCTCATTTGAAAAGTATTCCTCCACCACATTGAATCATCTCACCTCTTCTCATTAAATAACTCTACTAAAAACTTAAACCTTGGAGGAAGATGATCTTCATTGAATGTAGAGACGAAGTTAGATGAGCAGGAATAAATGTAGAAGACCATTCTGATAATCAAGCATTTGAAAATTCCATCTTCTAATGATTCCCACATGCTTAGAGTCATTTTGCAGTGTTGACCTTGATGTAGAAGAAGGTGAATAGCTAGTTTAGGCAACTGACAAATTAGAAGATGCTGCAGCTCTGACTTGATTCATAATTTTGGAAAAAAGATAATAAATTCTGATAAATTCAGCTACTCCACTTTGACCGGTGCTTTAATGCATTTGTCTCAAGTTAATATCAGACAAAGTCTTTTTCTAGTTGGATAGAGTCTCTTCGTCTTATACTTTGTCCATAGTTGATTTTAGATGAATTTAGGCTTCTTCGTTTTTAGACCAATGTATTTGGCACTCTGAACTTCTTCTTCCATCTGCTGCCTTTTCATTATTTCTTCAGATAATATGAGATTTTGAATAGAGTATTCAGATTGACATCTTTGAGCATATTTTGAAATCTTTGTAACTCAAACTTTCTAAAATATGGCAGATGGTTAGAATAAATATCAACAGTCCTACACTTGGAAATTTGAATGGGTTCTTAATATTTGATTTTTGTTTAGCACTTAGAACCTTCAAGCATTTCATTCTCCTTTAATGGATTATCTATTTTTACAATTGAGAAAGGTTGTGGACCACTTGGAAGAATATTGTTGCAAGATATAGCTGTTATAGAGTATTGAATTTTTGATATTTGTAGACAGCGAATTTTCACTGTAGCATATCACTATAGCGGCATTACTGCAGGACTTTATCTGTTAATTTTTCTAAAGTAAGCATCCAATGAATAAGTTTGTTTGTTGGTACTATAGCAAAGTTATTGTAGCACTATAGCACTGTTTTGTCTGTTAGTTTGTCTGAAGATCAGACGAATAAGTTTGTTTATTGGTATTGTAGCAAGTTTCTATAGCAAATCACTATAGTCGTCTGTTAATTCGTTTGCTAATTTGTCTGAAGCTTTGTCTTCATCTTCCACTTCATCTATTACTTCATTTGCTAATTTATTAGAACCTTTGTTTTAGACAAACTTCGTCTTCCACTTCATTTGTTACTTCATCTATAGCTTTGTCTGAGACAAACTTCGTTTGACACTATAGTAGTACTGTAGCAAAATTACTGTAGTAGTGAACCTGCACTTGAAAATTTTTATACTTTTGCCATATTATTAACTTGACATTTTTATTATATTTTCCATTGTATATGATAATATAATTATCTATATAAAGTTTGCATAAGTTATAAAGCATGAATGTGCAATTTAAATCATTATTTGTTTTTATAAACTCATTTAAACACCCATTCTTTTTCATTCAAAAATATATCTAGACTTATATCAAGATGTATATGCTTGTGTTAAATAATATCCTAATAAAGTGTGCATATTTCAAGCATATGTTTTTACATTTCAAGCTTCATATACTAGAAGTATCATTGGCATAAATCAAGTCTTAAGATAGGTTTTATTGTAATCAAAATCATATAATAATCCCAACAATCTCCCCCTTTTTGATGATGATAAAACTTAAAGACTTGTGACATTTAAAGGACATTCTAATTGGCTAATAGCAAACTCTCCCTATCTAATTGGAATGTCAATCCTATGGAGTTTGATAAAGACAGGTCATTACGTATGATGCTATTCTTCTCTTAAATGAAAGTCGTGACAAGCATCCTTCCTAATACCATCCCAATTTCTTAAATAAGTCTTTCTAAATTTTCTCCCCCTTTTTGTTAACATCAAAAATATGTATGAAATGAATGGGATATGTCTTCCCCTTAATAGCTAGAAGATAGGATAGGTAAATATAATCAGGAGCATGGTATGGATCAATACTTTCCAAAATGTTCTGCTATCCTTTGTTGTATCAGAGCACATAGAGCAGAAACATATAAAATATATCCATTTTTTTCCAAGTATTCTTTTATTCCAAACTCTTCCCCTTTTTGTATTAAAGTTATTGCTCACACATCTACACATTTCTCCCTCTATATTGTTGGGTTCCTAAAGAGTTCACAACCACATATGAATCTTGGTCCCATACAAAGCATAACCAGGAGCATGAGAAATCAATTCAAATATCATTTCAAGGAGGCATCAAAATCATAATTCTCATTTAAACATAAAGGACACTAATCTGATAATCACATTTCTCAAAGAAATTGCATGAGAAACTTTACCACATATTTTCAAAAATGAAAACATCATAGTTTTAATCGGATAAGATGAAAAACATACATCATTCTAGTTAGTCAATAGTTATTATATGACAATGCATGATCCTAGTTATTGTGTTTATTTTTCTCATTAGTTTATAGTTTCTTGATATTGTTCAATGATGGCATCATTGAATTCTTCTTGATTCAAATTGGGATTTCTATCATTTTGATCATTAGGTGATGCTTTGTTTAATATAAGTTTCTTATGTTCCTTTCTTAAGATGGTAGACTAAGAAATATAACTATGAAGGTAATCTCTTGTTTGCGCCTTCCAAATTCATCTATAGCTCTCTACAGACAAATCAATAGATGAAGTCAATTCATCTATTATGAAGAAACCTTGTCCATGCTATCAAGAGTTGTCTATAACTTACAATAGACAAACTAATAAACAAAGCTACTTTCTTTGGTGAACCGTAGGAAAAGAACTTCGTCTATTACTTATCACAGACAAACTAGAAGATGAAGTAAAAGCACTCCAAATCTCCAAAGAAGGTTGCTCAACATTTTTCAGCTCTTTACATAGCATATCTTCTTATAATATATATGTGAATTGAACATTCCTCAGACTTTCTTAAGCTTCTTGAATTCATATGCTTAGAAATCAGCAACTTTTCAAATATTCATGAATGTTGATTTCTTCTAACTTAAGCTTCGGATCATCAAAAGAAGTTAAATTTCAGTGCTTGAACCAAGTGTGCTTCTTGAAAAATACTTATTTAATTCATCTGAGATCAAATTTGCAAGAAACATCATTATTTATACTTGTAATACATCTCATTATGAAACTTGAATAGAGTGGGGCAATTCGAAATGGATATAACTTTTCATGCTCACTTAGACCACACTCATTCAATCATCTCTAGAAATTCTTAGGCCTTTTGTATGTCCTTATATGCTCAAAATGTGCTTTTTCAAATCTTTTTATGCCATAATTTATGCACTTTATCAATTGAACAAATCATCTAAGAATCATATTTTAGTATTTAACATAGGATTTGATCACCAAAGAATTTTATCAATGCAAGGTGGCACATTTAGGCAAATTCTAGTACTTCTAGAGTAAGATTTGGAAATTGTGTTCATCATAAAAATTGTATCCTTTTGTTCTAATCTTTTCAATGTATCAAGAATGACATGATTCTGATTTTTTATTAGAAAGTTATGGCTAGAACACTGCAGCTATCTCCAGTAACTGAAACTTAGTTTAAAATTTCACTCTATTAAAAATGCATTAGTTTAAAATTTCATTCTATCAAAAATGCGTTTCTTTGGAGCCCAACAAATCATACAAGGATGTTGACTTAGTAAAATTTATAAGCATAAATTTTTATCCCTTTAAATTATCTATCCAAAGAATCGAGAATCACTAAATTTTGAATTCATACAAGAAAATTATGATAAAATACTAAAACTGCTCCAAATTATGCAAAAATTACAGAAAATAGCTTGGAATGAAATAGACTATCATATATTATTTTAATTTCCTCATCATATGATTTTAAGTTGTATATACTCAAACATTCTTACAAACATTGTAGTCATGAATAATAGGAATAATTGATAAAGTGCAGTAATTTATGAAGATTTAAGTTACTTTGTTAATTATTTCAATCTTGGGAATTCAAGCCTCAGTGATAATTACAAAAGGAATGGCTAGGCATGGAATGCCTATTCAAGACCTTAAACTATGAGGTTTCCCAAATAAGCTCGACTATGCCTTGGGACTGTAATTATATTAAGGATTAATTATTTTACATTTCAATTTAAATTTTCAAAATGATTTAGTTCATAAATAATGAATTCAATTCAAGTCAAATCTAAAGTAGCTAAATGTACATTTCAGGAAAATCAAGAATATATGACAATGAAATGCATATGTTCAATATACTTATCAATCAAATATATATCGGGTTCGACAAACGTATCTCTTTTGTCACTTTTTCAATTTCTGCATTCGAGCTCATAAATGATGATGCCAATCTTGACTTTTCATTTCAGCACTTAATTTTCTTTATTTAGCTTGAAGTTTATAGATTGAGAAGATGATCTTGTTTTCTCATCATTCTCCTTCTTCCATGTGCTCATTTCAAGCGTTTCCTTCATAAACTTGAGAGAATCTTAAACCTTTTCTTTCGTTAGCAAAATCAAATAGATGTGAGCATTATGCAGCAACTTAAATAGTGCAATTCCTTTTTATCTTGAAATAGTATGCAGTTAATAATCTACACTGCTTAGTAAATACACTTCATCATTTTTAATAGATCATTCAGTACTTAAATTATTTGCTTCTTATACGAATGTTTCCGTTTTCCTAGGTGTCTCTAAAATTCTGTTTCAATTTGTATTTCAGTTTTGTAACATGAATTTATTTGATTTAGATTATTTTAATACACACTAAACCTTAAGGTTCTATTCATATTCTCATGAAGAAATATTAGATAAAAACAAAATTATATCAGAAACACATGAGTAAATGGATTAAGTATGGACATTAAAAGAATATAGAGGAGTTTGTTTGAGTTTCCATACCTGCACTTACCTTTCCTTTCTCTCTGGCTTCTTTAAGCATCTTCTTCATCTAGTATTAAGAAGCCATTTGTTCTTTGATGGAGCTTGATAGATTTTCCTTTTTTCATCTTCTTTCTCCATATTTCTTTCTTTCACAAGTTGCTTCTTCTTAACTTGTGAGGATCTCTCAATTGCTTTGGCCTTTTGTTCTTCAATTTGAGTTTGAGGCTTAGCAATTTCTACTTCTTCTTCTTTGGGTTGCTCCCTCTCAACCCATGACTCTTTTCTATTGGAGGTTACTCTTTCTTTTCTTCTATTTGGTTTTCTGCACTCAAATCAATCTCAATAGCAGCATTAGTTTCATTCGAGTGCAAATCAGCTTGCCACTTGTTTGTAACCTGTCCAACATTTCTCTTGTACTTTTACAGGTTGAGACAAAGTTTCAAATGGTGGGGTAGAGAACAAATAGCAAGGCATTCTTAACTTTGACATTTTCTTGCCTTGCTCTCTCTTCATCCTCATTTAGGCTAATAAAAATGGTTTTCCATAATTTGAGGTTATTGGCCATAAGATGTATTTCTAGTCTCCTCTTCTATTATGCATAATTGAATCCATCATAATATAAAAGTTGGGAGCTGGAGTATCCTTCTCAAAACATAGAGGATGATAGTATTGGGTTAACCATGCAGATCTCTACAATTAGTTATGTAGCTCGCTTTGATACCACTTGTTGGTTCCCAAAGGGTGGCTTAACCTAAGAGGGGAGGGGTGAATTGGGTTTATGAAAATTAATCGCTCAACTCTTGCAAGATTACTTCTCCTCTTTTCTTGCTTGTGTGTTGTGTAATGTAAACTAAGTAATAAATATTAAAGTGTAAGAAAATAAATAAACAAGCACACACAAACAAAATAATTTTTATAGTGGTTTGGGAACCTCGTCCCTATATTCACTCTTTAAAGAGCACATACTCATTGTGCCTTGGGTTCCACTATATCCCATATAACAAAAATATAATAGTGCTCTCAGAAATCTTTTGGATTCCAGCTCTAGTGGGGCGTAAACAAGTGTTCCCAGCACTATTCTGGATTCTAGATCCAGAGGGCGTAATCGTAGTGCTCCCAGCACTCTTCTAGTTTTCACGAGCTCACTAGGAAATTCATTGGTTTCAATGATCACCAGCAAACTTGATGGTTTTCTAGAGATCACCAACAACTCTCTGATATTTAGATTAACCAAAAAACTAATACACTTTTATAAAGTGTTACAATGAAGCATAGGGAAGATGTGATCCTTTAGCAGCTCTATATAATATAGAAAGATCTTCCTAGAATGTAGAGATAATTGCCATAATGATCTACAAAGTTCATTAAAGATAACTGAAGGATAATCTCATGGCTATGGGTGAAAGGATTTAGATAAGGTTTAGCTCATTTGAAAAGTATTCCTTCACCACCTTGAATCATCTCACCTCTGTAGACTCCCATAGGATGGCTTAACCCAAGAGGGAAGGGGTGAATTGGGTATATAAAAATTCATTACTTAACCCCTATTGAAAATATTTCCCTCTTTTTCGTGATTGTGTGTGATGCATTGTAAGATAGATAACAAAAATAGTAAAGTTCATGAAAAATAAAACAAGCAAGCAAACACACACACAAACAATACAATTTTAATAGTGATTCGGGAACACCATCCCTACATCCACTCTTTCAAGAGCACACACTCATTGCGCCTTGGGTTCCATTATATCCCATACAATGGAAATACAAAAGTGCTCCTAGAACTCTTCTGGGTTCTAGCTCCAAGGGCAATAAACAGTGTTCCCAACATGCTTCTAGATTCTAGCTCTAGGGGGCGTAAACTTAGTGCTCCTAGCACTTTTCTAGTTTTCACAAGCTCACCAAAAACCTCACTACTTTTGAAGGTCACTAATAAACTTGATGGTTTTCTAGAGATCACCACCAACTCTATAATTTTGAGATTAACCAAAAAACTAATACACTTTTACAACGTGTTACAATGAAGCACTGAGGAAGATGAAATATTTAACAACTCTAGTAATATAAAAGGATCTTCCCATAATGTAAAGACAATGACCATTAATAATATGAAGGTTTAAGCTCAAGGATATATAACCGAAGGTTTAGGCTTTTGGCCATGGGTGGAAGGATTTGCATAAGGATAAAAATGCATCTGAAAAGTATTCTTCGCCACCTTTGAATTGTCCCACCTTTTCTCCTTAAATAGATTCTTCATAATTTTGACCATTCAAGAAGATGGGTTTTGTTGAATGCAAAAACAAGAGTAGCATTGAATGAATATGACCGTTGAGATTTCTACCATTGATGTTCAGGCCTTTCTAATTTGTCTCGAGCTACTGCATTGTCGTTCAGAGAGGAAGATGAGCTATGTCAAAAGGTGTTCCTCGTTTGATTTATCATAACTTGAAAAATCCCCAACACCACTTATTGCAAGAAATGGTGACTGAAATAAGTTTGCATAATGACAACACGAGTGCAGATGCCATTTGGATGCAAGTCACATGAGTTGATTTTTCCTTTGATAAGTCATGGTCTCTCTCTGTCTATATTTGTTTGTCATAAGTTGCAAATGGATTCTTTTATTAGTTTATCTGTCAGTTGATCCTTCATAAGAATGATTTGTCTATTTTAAGTTGCAGAAGAACTCTGAATGGCTCAAACGAAGGCAAACTAAATGATAGACAAACTCTGCTTTGTCTGCATGAATTCCTCCATGAGATTTGTCTATTGGTTGATCCTTCATGCATGTGCTTTGTCTATTGTAAATAACAGATAAAGTCTTGGTGGCACAAATGAAGTTGGATTGCTTGATTGACAAGCTCTCCTTTGTCTATACTAATAGACAAAGTGTAATGTTCTTCGTTTATTCCACCTTTGTCTATTAGAGGTGACAGATGAATTTTCCTTTTTTTACTCAATTAAAAGAAGTGTAGTATTCATCTGATGTAAGTGATAGAAAAACTCTACTCTACTTTATCTTAGATGAATTACTCTGCACGTTGCATATAGGTTTGTCTGTTGCTTGCCTTTGTCTGTTGAAGTCATTTTTTGTCCAAGCAGCTACTTTATCTGTGCAACTTCATCTATACTCACTATGTAGCTTCTACTTAGTCTTCCACTTTGTTTGTTGTTGTAGTAAGTAAGAGACAAATTTGATCCATAGACGAAGTGGAGTTCTACATTCTTCAAGCATTAGAAGGAGTTTGCTTCTGCAGGTTCTTGCTTCTTCATTCTTGATTTGTGTTGCTTAGCTTATTTGAAGTTGCACTTCTTTGTCTGTTTATCTTGCCTTTTTGTCCTCAAATGATCCATTCTTCTAAGTTTGTTGATTAGACAAAGTTTTCTTCACTTTGTGCATGATTGCCTGGGTGGCAGTTCCTTCTTTCTTCCTTTATCCAAGTGCTTGATGGAGCTTTTTCTTCTTTCTTTATCTGAGATAAATTTTGTCTGGTCAGTGTAAATAGTTTGAATTTCTCAAACAAATTTATACTTCTTGACCATGGCTTCATCTTCAACTGCTTCTTGACAAATTTTCTCTTTGGATTTAACAGACAATGCAAGCTCGTTGTAGCACATCTTCAAAGCCTTGCTTTCTCCCATTGCTTTTGTTTGTGGAAGCTTTCTCTTAAACAATGCAACCTTTCTTGTTCCTTGCCTTCAAACCTTCTATTTTTTTCTTCTTCTTCCATGATCTTAATCAGTTTATCCCATTTGGAATGTAGCAGATAATTATGGTAGTTTATTGTAGATGATTGTGATCCTACACTCAGAGCTTTTCTACACTTGCTACATTATTAACTTTTAGATATAATATCCTAATGTATTTTATCCTTATGTGATTTAATCATGTTGTAGAGTAAGGATAACATACATCTCTATTAAGTACATAATGTGAAAGCTTAAGTGAATATGATACATTATGTAATTCAACAAACTAATGCTTAGCACACCATTAAATAGAATATGTATGCTTGCATAAATAAACATTCACGATTATGCATACATTTCTAATTATTGTCTATTAAATTAGGTATATGATCATTAATAATTTAAGCATATGTATGTTATATTTTAATACAAGTTTTGTTATCATCAAAATCATATATTATAATACTAACAACCTCTTCTCCTTATGTAGCTTTCTTGACACTTGACTATTAGAGGAAGATGATCTTCATTGAATGTAGAGGCAAAGGTAGATGAGCAGAAGTAAATGTAGAAGACCATTCTTATAATCTCTCATTTCAAAATGTCATCTTCTAATTAATTCCCATATGCTTAGAGTCGTTCTGCAGTGCTAACCTTAACATAGAAGAAGGTGAATAGCTGGTTCAAGCAACTGACAAATAAGGAGATGCTGCAATTTTGACTTGATTCATAATTTTGAAAAAAAATAATAAATTCTAATAAACTCAGCTGCTACACTTTATCGCTGCTTTATTATTGCATTTGTTTGAAGTTAATATCAAACAAAGTCTCCTTCTAGTTGGACAGAGTCTCTTCGCTTCCTACTTTGTCTACTTTAGCATTTTACTATAGCAAAATTACTGTAGCAGTGAACCTGTACTTGGAAATTTCTACACTTTTGTCAAATTGTTAACATATCATTTTTTATTATATTTTCCATTATAAATCATAATATAATTATTCATGTGAAGTTTGCATAAGTTATAAAGCATGGATATACAATTTGAATCATAGTTTGTTTTTGTCAACTCATTTATACACTCATTTTTTTCATTCAAAAATATATCTAGACTCGTATCAAGATGTATATGCTTGCATAAATGATATCCTAATAAAGTGTGCATATTTCAAGCATATCTTTCTACATTTCAAGCTTCCGATACGAGAAGCACCATTAGCAAAAATCAAGTCTTAAGATAAGTTTTCTTGTAATCAAAATCATACAATAATCCCAACACCAAGGGCCAAATCACTATAAAAACTATTATGTTAGTGTGCTATGTGATCTTTCCTATTTTATTTCTGTACTACCTTTTGAACTTTGCTAAAAGTTTTAAAGACTCAATTCACCCCTCCCTCTTGAGCCACCATTAGCTAGGGACTAACACGAGTGATTGCGGATCACTCCAAGCAGTGTCCACCCATTTATGAATATAATTGGTTGTATTCTCACCGAAATGTTGGTCCCAGTTAAAAAAAGACTTTCTGATTCCTTCATTTCTTTTTGAAAGGAAATGTAGTAGGAGCATATATTACAAGGGGACCCATGCTTTAGTGCCCTGAACTACCTGAGTTCAAAACCAGCTATTCTTCACTTCCGAGGAAAGTGAGTTTTCAAAATTCTGATGTATTTTTCTGAGATTTGAATGCTCTCTGTAGAATTCTTTGATGTAGCGAAGGAGGTGCCCAACCAATGAATCACCAACATTGAATAAAGTAAATCCTTGGCATCGATGATCCCTTTGGCGATCACACCTCCTACGGGAGCGTTCCCATTTCTTATTTGGTTGACTTGTGCAAGCTTCGCATTCACCAATGTGGTAATAAGAACCCAAAACTAGGTATTCAAATGAATTATTCTCAACAAGCTTTGAGTTACCCCCACCTCCAGGGTCTAGTAAATTATCCCAAAGCACTGCCCATACTTCATTTGCAGCTGACAAAGGTGATGGTGATGGCCCCCGCATATAAAGCTCTAGGCATCCTTGATTAATTTGAGTTCTTCTCTTCCTTTTCCCCACCATCTTCTTGTAGAAGGATTTAAGCCTCTTGGGTTGGAGACAATCCCCAATGATGTATGGTTGGAATTATGATGGCCAATAATGCATCCTTCTAGGATGTGGAAATAAATCCTTCAGACACTTCTCCCTTTCCCTTTGTTTTGCATGCTTGATCTGGTGATTTCATCCCTTGCATCTCATCAATGGGACTTTGGGGATGTCTTTTAAATAGATAAGATCCCAACCTTCATCATCAACCCTGTCTTCCCTTCACACCTCTTGGCCAGAGGTTGTAGGAAATTGATGATCAAATTCTAGTTCCATTATCGCCCAATCAGGAATTTCTTTCACCGATATGTTATTGGATGTTGCTTATGCATCCTTTTTCCATGTAATGATTTCATTCTTCATGGAGTGGTTGATGATCCTCCTTACTACCTTTCATTTGACCATTGAGTGATTGACACCCCGATGGTAATGGAAGTATGAGGGATGGTTCATCTTATCTACTTTCGCTGGGAACAAGGGTTTTGGTAGCTTTATATTGCCTAATTGAATAAGCCTTAATAGAATTGGTACCACCTTCTCATTAGAGTACTAGTATTTTGGTTCCTGGATCTCTCTTTTCTTTGGTTATTTGTCATTACCATCGGATTTGGTTTTAGTAGTGTTAACAAAAATACTTGATTTCCCTTTTTCTAGTTCTTTCTTCTTCTATCTGAAGGAGCTCTCTTTTTGCTTGTCATCTATGACTTTGCTCTTCCCAATGAGGGAGAGGAGGCATTCCTTTCAACTTAACTCATTAGCCAGTACCCTGAAGGTAGTTATTTATTCATTCACCAAAATAGCAAGGTCGACCTTGATGTCATTCTAGCATAACTCTTTGTTCTTTGGTTAAGGTTGCCTCACACTTGCTGGCTTCCCTTTGCCAGTAGGAGATAAATTCCTCTACCTATTCATCATCCCTTTATTTCATGAGGGAGAGATCTGCCAATGTGACATATTTTTTGTTCACAAAGAATCTTGCCAAAAATAGATTTTGCATGTCATTCCAGGTCTTAATAACCCTGCTGGTAGTGTTAGATACCACTGGAATGCAATTCCTTTGAGCGATGAGTTGAACAATCTTAAGCAAAGATTGTGATAAATAACATAGTTTCCCATCTTGAGATTGAAGAGGGTAAGATGGTGTTGAGGATCATCTGTCTTTTTAAGTGTGTAGAAATCTATCATCTGGAAGTCCAGCAGGAATGGCTCATTCTCGATCCCCAGTGCATGAGGTTGGTGAAATATGTTCAGTACTTGAGATGGTAAGTTTTTCTACCTTTAACTCATCCAATTGTTCATCATTTTGTTGAAATGAGCCATTGGATCCACATTCATCTGATATGGTTGTGTGTGCACATTTGCACCAAACTATTATGGTTGAAAGTTCACACTAAATAGTTGTGCATGGACATTGATGTTTGGCGGTTGCCAAGGTGAGGCAATCGGGAAAGCAAGGGATGAGCCTTCCACCCCTGTGGGGTCCCCTCTTGGTAGTTTGAAGACAAACAGTCGCATTGGTGTGGCCATTCCCATGGATGTAGTGCCAAAAACTTGTTTACTGCAAACTAATCATAAGTGCATGACGTCAAGTTTTGTAGTGCCTAATTTCTATATGCTTGGTTTGAGAATATAAGATAGGGTTCTTTATCAAGCATATGGAACTAGTGTTCTCGCATTTAATGGGTATGTCTCTATAGTCAAGTCCATAGTCTAGAAGTTACTATTGCATCGAAACTAATTAAGCACAAGAACTTCTAGCTGTTATATATTCAACTTTTGCTATAGAGAGAACAACACTAGTTTGTTTCCTAAGGAACCATGATACTAAGCTATTTCTTAGAAATTGAAAGGTTCTACTAGTACTTCTTTTATCAACTTTATATCCCCCAAAGTCAACATCTGAGTATTCAATTAATTTAAAACCAGTTCTTTTGGGATAATAGAGTCCTAGATTTGGTGTGTCAACCAAATACTTAAAAATTTGTTTCACTATAATAAGATGAGAGTCTCTAGAACTGAACTGAAATCTAGCACATAAGCATATGCTAAAGAGAATATATGGTCTAGATGCAGTAAGGTAAAAAATAGATCCAATCGTACTTTGATATATTTTTGATCTATAAGTTTACCCTTTTCGTCCTTATTTAGCCTTGTTGATGTGCTCATTCGAGTGCTTGTTGCTTTAATTTCTATCACTTTGAACTTTTTCATCATTTCTCTAAGATATTTGGATTGGCAAACGTAGTTTTCATTATCTCTTTGCTTGATTTGCAATCTAAGGAAGTAGTTCAATTCTCCCATCATACTTATTTCGAATTCAACCAGCATGATCTTTGAGAAATCTTGATAGAGATCTTCATTAGTAGCACCGAATATAATATCATCCACATAAATTTTAACTATCAAGATATTTATGCTAATATTTTTTATGAACAACGTAGTATCAACTTTTACTCTTTTAAATTCATGATTACCTAAGAATTTGCTCAACCTTTTATACCATGCTCTTGAAGCTTGTCTCAAACCATATAATGCTTTAGTGAGCTTATAGGTATGATCGAGCTGATCATCATTTTTGAAACCATGGGGTTGCTTTACACAGACTTCCTCACTAAAATATCTATTTAGAAATGCACTCTTTACATCCATCTAAAATAATTTAAAATTCTTATAGGATGCAAAAGCAAGTCGCATTCTAATAGCTTCTAATCTTGCTACAGGGGGATACAATTATTCAAAGTCAATTCCTTCTTCTTGGGAATCCCCTTAGCAACTAGTGTTGCCTTGTTTCTTATAACCAATCCACTTTCATCTAGTTTATTTCTAAATACCCATATAGTTCCAATTACATCAATGTTCTTTGGTATTGGAAATAATTCTCATACTTTGTTCCTTTCAAACTAGTTAAGCTCTTCTTGCATTGCAATGATCCAATTTTCATCACTTAAAGCTTGATCAATACAAGTAGGCTCAATTGTAGAATGAAAAGCATAATGACCATAAATGTTTTGCGTGGACGTTCTTGTTTTGACACCATCATAGACATCACTTGTGAGTTATTTTCTAGGATGGACATTAATAAATTTTTAATAAGTGGAAGGTTGATAGGGAATATTACCTATACTTACCTCCTCCTCATTGTCTAAATTCTACATATCTTCGCATTTTGTGGCATCTTCTTGATCTTTCAATTTGAGTTTCTTCATATTAGTTGTAGCTTCATCTACATCACTATCACACTCCTTTCTCGGGTTATATTTGCTTCATCGAATTTAACATGTATAGACTCTTCTACAACCTATGTTCTTTTAATATATACTCTAAATGCCCTACTATTAGAAGAGTAAATGAGTAAGATACCTTCATTGCTTTTTGGATCAAAGTTTTTGAGATTATCCTTCCCATTGTTTAGCACATAGCATGAGCATCCAAAGGAAAAAAATATGAGATATTGGGTTTTCTTTCTTTCCAAAGATCATATGGGGTTTTCTTTAAGATTGCTCTAATGGTAACCCCGTTCAGTACATAGCAAGTTGTACTTACTGCTTATCCTCAGAATCTTTTGAACAACTAACTCTCGTGCAACATGGTCCTTGCCATTTTCTGAATTGTCCGATTCTTTCTTTCCACAAATCCATTTTGTTGAGTTCTTGGGGATGAGAAACTATAGTGAATTCTTTTTTTCATCACAAAAGTCAATAATTTTTTATTTTCAAATTCACCACCATGATCACTACAAATATACACAATTGACATTTGTTTCTCAGGTTGAACTAGCTTTAAAAATGTATAGAATATTAAAAATGTTTTGTCTTTGCTAGTCAAAAGAATCACCCATGCGATTCTAGAGTAGTCACCATAATAACATATACATATCTTTTTCCTCCAGGGGTGACAACATTTGATGGTCCAAAGAGATCCATATTTAATAATTTCAAAGGTCTAGATGTAGATACCTCATTTTTAGGATGGAAGGATACTTTTATATGTTTTGATAATTGATAAGACTTGCATATTTAATTTTTGTCATAATTAAGTTAAGGTAGACGAATCATGAGATCCTTTTTCTACAAGGATTTGATATTTGACACGTTAATGTGTCTCATCCTTTTATACCATACCCATGGACCATCTTTGACTATAATTAAGCATTTTTCAATAATATCATCTAGTTGTACTAGATAAATATTTTCATTCCTCTTCCTGCTAAACAATAGATTATTCTCTATATTGAATACATTACATGCAGATGGTTCAAACACAACTTTGTGACCCTTTTCACATAGTTAACTAATACTTAGCAAATTATACTTGAGTCCTTCTATATATAATACATCCTCTAAGCATGCATTGAATAGACCATAAATTTTACCTATCCCTTTGATGAGTCCTTTGTCATTGTTGCCGAATACAGCTGTTCCTCTATTTATTAGCTTCAATTCTTTGAACGGCATCTTATTCCCAGTCATATGTCTTGAATAGCCATTGCCCATGAACTAGGAATTGCCAGACATAATTTCAAACTTACCTGCATTCAAAGCAAATATTCTTCTTTCCTATTTGGTACCCAAGTATTGCATCCAATAGTGTTAGTGGAATTGTGTGCGCTAGAATATTGGGCATAATCCTTAAGTTTCCATCTCATTTTTACACTTTTTTCTTGCATCATTTTGGCATAGCGATCATACGCTTTATGTTAAATTTTATTGTAGAAATAGCAAGTATTTGGAATTCTGCTTGGTGCACTATATTCCATTGGTTTCTTTACCTAGGGATAACCTATGAACCTTGTAATGTTTAAAAAATTTTCTCTTTCATCTGTGAGGTTCGTACCCTTGGACCAACCAACAAATTTTTATGAATTTTCATCATCTAAATACTCACTACCAAGTCCCTTTTTACTAGTTCGATCAGTCATTCTCATGAACTTGGTAACAAATTATCCTTGATTGGAGAATTTGCTTAGCATACTGTTTAACATCTCTATCTCCTTCTTCAAATTTCCAACCTTTTTTGTAGAGATAGATTTCTTTCTACTGGAATAGAATTTACTTTAATAGTTGCATAAAAGTCTCTTTTCTTTTGAGTAAATTTCTAGCAAAGTAATTCAAACTCACTAAAGAGAGAGTTGTATGAATGTTGTAACTCATAAAACATTTTTCATTTGTTATAAGTGCTATTCAAGCTTGAAGAGTTAAAACTAAAAGACTAATAAGAGTTTTTTAAGGCCCTAAAAATTTTAAAAATGTAAATTTTCACTATTGTAAAGTTTTGATAATTTTTACAGTGCAACATACTGTAAAATTGAATTTTTAAGGAATTTTATTATCAAAAAAATTATATAAATGAATGAAATATCTATAGTAATGTGAGGATGATGATGACATATGTTAATTAATAATTAATAGGTGAAGAAAAATTAAAAATTACATGTGGAAAGCTTAAAAATTGAGTTACCGATAATTTTTGAAAAATTTTAATTTAATCACATTTAATTAAAAAATAAATGATGAAATTATTGAAACAATAGATGGGAAATTGATTTTGGTATATGATATATCAAATGGATGACTCATATATGTAAAGAATGATAATTTGATGTCATTTTGAAAATTCATGAGAGTGAATGTGCATAGAAGTGGGTGGAGCATAGACTACCAAAATAAAAAACAATATAAAAGGTATGTTTTTGCAATGCCCATACCAATTCCATCGTTTCCATCTTCCAGCCCATGCTAGCCAACATAAACCCTTCTCCCCATCAACCTAATCTTCCATTTTAGACAATTTTGCTTCAAGTGATCCATAGCAAAATTTGATTCAAGTGATTAGTGGGCCATAGGATGTATTTTTTCTTGAGATCAAGAAGTGGTAGTCAACCAAACCTAGTGAAGTATTGCTGATCAATGGGACCCACTAAAATAATTTAAATATTAGGGTAAGTGCTTAATCTACTTTAAATGGTTATGATGTTTATGAAAGAATATTATGCAAAAGTTGATTTATCTTCAAGGAATTTCAAACCCTAATTCAAGGGTGTTTACTAAAAATTTTAATAGAGAATTAAGGCTTTGTTAGAGGCTGGAAATTGAAGGGTGAAGGCTGTGCAAATTGCTCAATTAATTAAGGCAAGCAGATAGTTGTTTTAAGTTATTTTAAGTTCAATTTGATTTCTTTGAATGATTACAATTTGGGCACTTGTAATCTGAAATTTTTGTATATGATTTAGATGATTTTAAACATTCATTATTTGCCCTATGCAACCATAATTAATGTATTATATTATCATGAATTAAATTGCATTGAAACTAATAGAATTCAGATGAACAGTGCACTGACATAACACCTTACCAAGTACCCATCTTGAGGTTGATTAAAACCCAATGTAGTGATGTTATTTTGCAAAAATAAAAATATTATGTTAACATAGATATACCTGAATACTATCATATCAAATTTCATGAACAAATTCCACTATTTGGCCCCTCAAAAAAAATATGAACATTAAATACCCTGAAAATGAGATGCTGATAGCATCCCACCATTTTAAAATTTTGCTTTATTTTTAATCTTCTCATTTTAAATTAATTTAAAATGAAATTTTTACCAAAATTCTATTCTATTATGTTTAAATAACATAAAAATTTTAAGGGAAAAAGAGATTTATAATTTTTTTTAACATTTTTTCTTTATATTTTCATACTTTAATTTTAGATTGATCAATTTTACATTATTTTGATCTGAAAATTGGATTAAAAATTTTTCATATTATTTGGAAAAAATGTTTTTAGGTCAATTTGATATTTACAAACTAGTAAATAAGAATTTTATTTTAGAAATTATGTACATGTATTCTACGCCCCTTGGAGTGTCGATAAAATTTAGTTTTGGCGTCTGATTAGCTCAGAGCCTAGTGTGGCTCATTTATGTATTTTATGATGGCCGTGGGGCCAACATGTGTTCACCATGTGGTGAGGAGTGGCCTAGTTGGCTAGTGGGTGGTTTTGTGGGTAGCAGGCACTGTCAGGGGTTGCTATTGGCCTGGATGACCTAATTGCTATGATTGGGTTGAGTATCTTGTGTAGGCATGTTTATGGAGAACTGGTACTCTTGTGAGGTGATGAGGGTGAGGTACCACTAGATATAACAATATGGCTGTATGGGCCTGGCAGGCGTCTAGTCGGGAGTGCTAGGATGGACTTAACACATTGAAGAGTGAAAGGGTAGTGTTCTGGTTTGTGTGCCTCTCGGGGAGGAGTGTGTGGATGATAGTGGGGCAGTATACGGGTATAAGAGGTAATCGTGGATTGGCTAATATAAAAAGGCAGTATGACATATCAGTATTCGAGTCAGTATTGACTGATTAACTATGTGTACGATATCATTACGAGTATGTGTATGAAATATTTAATGAGATGTTAACATTTAAATCTTAATGAACCTGGCCACTAACTGACTATGACATCTTACATATGGCATGGCATGTTTTGCCTATTTGCATCATTGTTTACTAATCCATTTAGCGTTGTTTATTATATTATTTATAGTCATGTTTTTTCGCTTACCTGCTTACTGAGTTTTGCCCAGACTCACACTTTTATTTAAATTTTTAGCTAACAGGTCAGAGGACAAAGCCCAATAAGGTGTTGGGTCTCGTGACGGGGCTAGGCCGTAACACTAGTAGAGGCTTTACTCCTTTTCATGATGTATGATGATGTATATTATTGGATGAATTATTGGATGAATTTTGGATGTATATTAGACATGTATCATTACTAAGTTTTACAACATGTCATTTTATGGCGTGGGTGTATATGATTTGACAGCAAGGGTATAGTGTACCCTGATCTTGGTCTATGGGTGTTGTGGTGATGAATGTTTTGGAGGCGGCAATTATATAATTTGTGTAGAAAATGGTAGGGCTTGGAGGTGGCCATATTATATTTGCATATTTAAGGGTATTTGTTATATAATTATAGTGGTTTAACATATTGTATACAGGATAAGGATGGTAAATCAGGGGAGACTCTGTAGGAAATTCGTCTGAATTTGCCACTAGTAACGCTCTAGTGAGGAGGGGTGTTACAAGTTTACTTTTGTCTCTAGCTTTGTTGTGCATTACTCTTTGATGGAGATTTGATCTGCTGATTCATGTTGAACACACTATTTTAAATAGTTTGATTTTGATGATGAACATTCTTAACCAAGTATATTTTGACAATGACCAAAGACATGAGTGAAATATTAAGGTACTAACAATTTATTCTCAAGGATATTGTAGAAATAGTATCCCATACTTAACTTGAGAATAGTCTTCATGATGATCAAAGGAAGAAACCTAGTAAACGCTCATGAAAAATAAGTATATGAATTACATATATACTTAATACATGAAAATAGAAGTCTTAAAGTCTTCAAGGACACTTCAGAGTCAAAGTTCATCCCTTGGGCGCATGAAGTCACACTTCAGAGTCATCATGACATGCTTTGGAGTCAACAGAAAAGCCTTTGGAGACATCATGGTATGGTTCAGAGTCAACAGAAAAGAGTTTGGAGTCATCATGGTATACTTCGGAGTCAACAGAAAGACCTTCGGAGTCGTCATGGTATGCTTTGGAATCAAAAGGAAAGCCTTCAGAGTCATCATGATATACTCAAGAATCATCAAGTATACTTCGGAGTCTCTAAAACAACAAGACATGCTTTGGAGTCTTCAAGCATACATCAGAGTTAATCTAACATACTTTGGAATTCATCAAACACACTTCAGAGTTAATCAGACATACTTCAGAGTTAATTAGCCAGACTTTGGTGTTAATCAGACATGCTTCAGAGTCATGAAGATACACTTTGAAGTTAACCAAACATGCTTTGGAATCATCAAGATATGCTTTGGAGTCAACGAACATACTTCGGAGTTAGCAAACAAATTTCAGAGTTGTCAAACCTTACTTAGAAGTCGCCCTTTCTGAAGCATCAAAGGCTTGGAGAATCCAAACTCCTATCTTCAAAGAACTATCGCAAGTCCTTTCTGCCACTTTGGAGAAACTAAAGTTAGTTCTTCAGCACATCCGAAATCATTTCTTTAACACATTGACTATTCACTCGCTACTTCTGCTTCGGTGCATCCGATACTCATGTGAATGTTAGAAAAGTCAATTCAAAGTATCAGACCAATACTAGATTATTGCAAAGTCAGACATTAGACAAAATGTAAGGTGAAGTAAAACATTTTTGAACATTTGAAAGTCCACAACAATCAGCAAAGGAAAATTTCTCTCAGCCTATAAAAGTTGCATTTCGACGCAATATTGAAATAACGAAAAAGATACAAAAATTTTTGAGCATTCAAAATCTTTCTTCAAAGTTTGACTCCAATGGCAACAATTCTGTTAAGGCTTTCAAAGTCTAAACTATTTCTCAATCAAGGAGTTTGAATCTCTTATTCTCATTGTTTACTTATTCACTTTAAGTCTTTGAATTTATGCACAAGTCTGCCCAAGTAAGAGGCATTAATCTATACACTTCTTTTTAGTATTTGATAACACAAGCAAAGTGCTTGGTGTTTATGTATTGAGATAAGCAAGT